>MU226380.1:1752436-1797763 GCA_018584345.1 Thuja plicata
ATTTATAGTTAATATTTAAAGGGAAATCTAATTAAAATTATTGGGCTAAAACTTAGGGACTCTTAATGTTATTTTTATGTGGTCAATATATGTGGCCAGTATACTGACTTCTATAAAAATAATATTATTGAGTACCATAACCTAGAGGGTTTAAAATTAACGCAGAATTCTAAGCTTATAAGTAAACCCAACCCTTATATTAAAAAGTGTTTAGGGTTAAGGGATGTTGACTCTAGTCATGATTCCCCTTAGACCCTCTTGTTTATAAGTTTAAAATATAATTTCTCTTTCAAAAAAAAAAAAGTTGTTGCGTTTTGGGCGTGTATTTTTTGGGCATTACATTGTTCAAAGGGAGCATATGATGAAAAATATAATCCTAATTTGTGGATAGATGCTTCAAACTTACACCTAGGATCAAATTTTATCACAATGGATAGTAAATAGATCTACATTAGCAAGAAATTAATACACTTATTTCTAATTTAACTAGGTGGATCTCAATTATATCACCCTTTTAGCCTTATATGGTTTTCATTTTTTCTTTATTTTATGTTTTTCAATGTTGTACACAATAACTAACCATTTTTCTATCGACTTGTGGCCTTAGGTAAAAACTTTTAATTGATTCTAAAATGATATTATTATTGCCAAAATGTTTCAATTGTGCATATAAATGATCCATCCATTCACAATACATTTTTTCATCGAGGATGAAATATGTCATGAAATACATTACGTGATTATCAAGTCACATTTATATCACCTAAATTATTGATGGACATAAATTATCCAAATTGAAAAAAAAATTCTAGAGAAAAACCTTCAACTATTGAAGTGTTAAAGTTTGTTTTGGTATGTATATCAAATTATTTGAGCATTTATGAATAAACTCTGGGTATTTTTATCAACCAATGTTTTGCATTGAAATTCAAAACCCATCTTTTAGGTAATCCTCCATTGTCACCTTATGAAATAGAGGTGGTAAAATTACAACAATAGGAACACAATATGCATCATTGTCACATAAATAGTTGTTACTCAAAGTGCAACTAGTTTGAAAATTGTATGGTTATCTAATTATCCTTGTACTTTTCATTGAATTCCCAAATATCCATGGAATTATACTCTTGCAAAAATTTGTCTCGTTCCTTGCGTTCCATATTATAAATTTTTGGTGCAAAGTTGAAAGGTTTGTCTGGCTTGGCCATCTCAATCCCAATGAAGGCAAAAACAAAGAGTGCCGTATAAATATATAGATAGTCTCCCTGAAGATTAATACATGAAAAATAAATCATTTAAAATATCCAAAAATACATTTGATAAAGTGCATGTGATATATTAATCTTCTTACCGGGACATTTAAAACCATTCCACCAACAAGCCCAGGTAGAAATAGCCATGAGATAGCACCTATGTAACAAAAAATTGTACCCTTAAACTCATATTTAAGAACTAATATGAATTCTTATCTTATATATGTATGAAAGAAACTATAGTTAAAAAGAACATTTATAAAAAATGGGTGCAACCATCTAATTTGCATATTATTTATATTCTTATGAAGGAATAAATATATTAATCATACCTTGTAAACCAGTAGGTCCACCTGATTCTGTGAAAACCTTCAAAAATTCTTCTTTAAAATCTCCTGCAATTAATGATTTCAAGTCCAAATTAAATCAACATACATAAAAATTGAAGGGTTTAGGTGCACCATTTCATTTTATATACTAAATTTGTTAGCTTCCCAATTATTTCTTAATCAAAATGAGTTACCAGAAAATATATAAATTCAAACCTATAAATTAATTAATTTTCTTATTTCATAACATTCACTTGGAAGTACCCTCTGATATAATCTATACTACACAACCTATTAATAAAGGAAATAATGAGTGAGATCATAAATGTGGAGGCATTATTATTATTTAATTTACATTCAATACTCATCCACAGCTAGAAGATAAATGTTGTTATTTATCATCCAAAATTGCGATAGAAACTATTAAATTTGTCCAATCACCTTAAGTTTCTTATCACCCTACTAATCATATTAGAAACCTTGAAAAACTTGTTAAATTGATTTTGAGGTCAAATTAGAAAAGACACACAAATTTATTTACTATATTGCCATTATGATTAGGTCATAATGTTTAGTGTTGAATGAACCAGTACCTTTTTAGTAATATACATCATCATAACTACGATGCCAAATTTATAATTTGTAAAATGATCATTTGTGATACACTTGTTATGATTGTAAGTTGGGTTAAAGTATAAAATATGAGATCTTATAAATTTTAACATCATAAGGGGTGAACTATTTAACATTTTGTATGAAATGACGATTCGTTAAACTTTAAACTAAAATAATTCTATCATGCATTATGTTGATTATTATAGATTTTATTTAGGATGGATTGCACATGAAAAGAAAGAAAATAAAGAACATGAAGAATGGGCATATAACATTGTCATAGTACAATAATATGCAATAAAATCAAATGTGCCCTATTACATATTACTCCATTTTTTATAATCCAAATGAGGGGAATATGCCCCATATAAATAGATGCATTTTGAGGGACCCTTCCCTCAAAATATACCCATATAAATATGCATCTTTTGAGGGAACTTTCCCTCAAAGTAATATGCCCCTTATTAGGTATCTTTATAGGGAACCTCAATAAAATGACCACCATAAGTTTATACCAATAATAAAAAATAATAAAAACTAAATTGTGAATATCAATGATTCCATAAGGAGAATAATAATAAGGCATTGAATCAAATTTACCATCAAATAACAAATATTTTTTTATATACATTACCAAATTGTAGAAAGTAATGCCTTTATAATATGTACCGAGATGATGGGAAATGTGATCCTAATGTATAGAGACAAAATAAGATCCCAAATCAATATGATTTATTGGAGGAGATAACATGCAAGAACTTTAGTCCTAAAGAGAGAAATAATTTGTTTGATTATTTCCTCTTTTTCTGCTTGATATGATATTGATGTGAATATGCAAGAACTAGGTCAAATGACACAAAATTGACAAGATTCAACACAAGTAGGTAAAAACAAAACATAAATATAATGCATTAAATTTTTAGAAATGAGATAGAGAAAGGAACCTGTCATTGAAATCTAGAGTTGAAAGTGTTTGTAAAGTGTTCTAGGTGCCATAAACCTAAAGGTGCTTATATTAGCTAAAACTTTAAATTTTGGATCAGGATGCTCTATAGATCATTCCCTTCAAAATTTAGTCAAAAAAACATTGGTCATGTGCTAACTCACATATTCCTAGGGTTTTCACCCATTCAAACTCCAAAATTGTATGTCTCAGTCTACTCTCTACAAATATGGAAATTTTTGTTATTGTATCTGTAAGATTTGTAGATTTTATCTACAACAGTTGGTTTTTCTCGGCTTAAGATTACAAGGCTCATGGCCTCCTTCTTCTCACCTTTTTGCTTACATTTCACATTAGAGAGGACACATGTTGTACCTCTTCTCTTTTCCTTGAGTGCAAGGCCTTTATCTTCAACTAGACTCGCAGGCTTGCCACATGTCATAACTACAAAGATTTATTGTGGGTTCAAGAGACATATTTATAAGGCATTCTGCCTATGAAACACATGTCCAGGTCACAACAACATTGGTGAGAAGCTGGCAAGATCTACACCTTCTAATATCAAGTGCCACTTGTCAATCTTGGAGAGCATCACAAAGAGGTTTAGTCCAAAAGGGAAACCACCACCACACAATAGAAGGAAAGAAATCAATGCAAGTGAAATCAAGAAGTTACTCTCATGATTGCAATTAAGTTGAGGAAAGAATAATTAGCATTGATGTCACACACATAAGAAAAGTTAGCAATACAAAACCATTGGTGTGAAGGTAGTTGTAACGACTACCATGATTAAATCACCATATGGCCAACATACGAGAACACGGGTTAATTCTATAAAAGCCCTCAAACATATTGCAATAAGGGTTTGGTTGGGTTCCAATTTTTACTATTAAATTTTTTTATCTTCTGAGAACCTTTGAAACTATCTTTCTAGGGAAATCTCTGAAACTAGTAAGAGATGTATTCTTCTACTAACTCTATAATGTGTGATCCATGTTCTACCTTAGCATGTTTTCTCTTAATAAAGTATTTAGATTGTCACAGTTTCCGTTATTTCATTGGTTATCAAAATGTTATGTGCCATTAAAATATGAACGTGGTCCTATTTTCTCATGTTTCTTTCTTTGAATTCTTATAATTTTGATGAATTATGGATCATGTAGGAATATTTTACTCTTCCACTTTCCTCAAAATAGAAGTTAAATTATACTACTTATGGTAAAAATCCCATAATGGATAATTATTATGAAAACCTTTAGCGATCTATTCATATTCATCCAAGCCCTACAATTTCTATCCACAAAAAGGAATTGAACATCACACTCTGTGTTTTTCACTTTATGTGTTTTTTTCTCCACTCCAATAATGAAGAGTTTGTAGTGTATTGTGTCTTGCTTTTGAAAAATAGTAGTTCCCTAGTCTCTTAAAGGAAGGTTTTAAAGTCTTGTAAAATCTTTACATCGACGTATTGGCTTACTCTATCTCTGACTTGGTTTGATCCTCTCCCTTTTCAAAACCCCATGAAAACAAAGAGTCAACTTCTAAAATCCCAGAGATTGTTCCAGTTAGCATCAGGTCCCACACCTATAAAAATTCCAAACTGTCCTTATTTAAGTGTGAGCTTCTTAGGGATCAACAACCTTCACACAAATAAGAGGGAAAAATGGTTGTGCTATATAAGGGTTTTCCGAAGTCAAATTGTAGGGAGGTATTAACCTCTACTATAGTTATGATTGATTAGAAAAGACAACTTACCAATAGTATGGAAAAGGCTAAATCTGAAATAAAATGTTGAATTGAAAAGATTATACCTTTGGATTGATAATGATAGTGATGAGATACTCTTAAAATAGGTTCACCAAGTGTTGATTCAATAATGTGATAAATCATAACAAAATCCATCATGAATACATACTTTAAGATAGGTTGGTGTATCTTGATGCTCCTTGTAGTCAAATTCATTCTTGATGAAATAATGCTTGCTCTAGAATGAAATCACTAGATGGTCAAATGAATTATAAATGATGCCTTAATTTATGGTTCTCATGGTATTTTCACATTTAGGTCGACTTCCAATGGTCATTACAAAAAAACAATAATGGATTTGAAAAGAGGAAAGTCGACAATAACAATGACTCAAATTTCAGGGAATTTTGCATGGACTATGACACCCAAATAAGTTTGTGGCACCCAGATGGTTCCATCACACATAAATTTGACCTTTTCCTACAAAATTTAGGCCTCCAAAAGGAGATTCATGAGTGTTAGGTTTGGTGATGCCAAATCAGGTCCTAATTTAAGTATTTGGCAATAGCTGGATGTGATAGGGCCCAATAAGCTTGAAATGACATAGGAGAGGCTACACTAAAGCAAGGATCCTAAAAGGAGTGTAGAATTGTAATGGGGTTACAATTTTTAGAACTACATTTAGCCCCCACTTTAGTGGGAGTATGATCTTATGCTCATACTCGTGGTAAAGTAGAGATCAAAAGATAGAGTAGTTGATAGAAAGACAAGATAGGGAGAGGATGACACTAAGTTGAGGGATGATAAAGATCCCAAACTAGCATCCTATAATCCATGCAAAAAATCCTCGAACGTACACAAAGAAAATAAATTTAGCATTAAGATAAACAAAAGTGAACTAGTTGAAGAGACCTTGATATCAAGAATATCTCAACCACTAATATCATTCTCACTGTTATTGTGAGAGCAAAAGTGGACTTATAGAAAGAACACAAATATACACCATTTGATGTGACAAGAGTCCATATTGGTTCCATGGAGAATGCATGAATTCAAATAGTCAACAAGGTATGTCTAGTTGGTGATTCATGTTAGAGAAGGGGGAGTCAAACGGGTCTAGCAAGATGCATTATGCTAGCTAACACACACTAGGGAAGATTATAAAGAAAAATATTTGTTTGCTAGATAATATGAAAATGTGACTCCAAAATGGGTGTTGCAATGTACACCAAGATATGATATTAAAAAATGGGTGTTGCAGTGCCACCAAGCATAAGCAACTAGGAGGCCTTATATGTCCCCCTTAAGATGCCAACATATTGTTATGTTGATATCTTAATGAAGATAGAGATCTACATCAAGGATAAAACATCTTCAATACCAAGGGACATCCTTAACAAACATACATGTGCTCCAAGCTAGGAAGAAGATCCTTATAAAGGATGCAAATCTTTAAGAAAGGAAGAGATAGTTGCAAAGGATATATCTTGCAATAAGTGTAAAATAATCCTTATCAAGGATACATGACTATCAAAGGGGGGAAGGAAGATATATTTACCTAAAGATATCTATGTTTGAAAAGAGATGATATCTTTAATTAAGATGACATCTTCAACAATAAGAAAATGGAATTAGGTCAAGAATACACATCTTCCCAATTTATAGGAGAAGGAATTCTTGATTAAGAGTTGCACATTTTCAACACCAAGGAGAGATTGTATAAATGATATACTCTTTCAAGAAAGGAAGATCTCCTAATCAAGGATACACACCTCTAAACAAGGATATGATCCTCATGAATGACATAACACTCTATACAAGAAAGGAAAATCAGTAGAAAAGATACAACCTAGCAAAGGTAAAGTGGATCCTAATGAAGGATAAATATTTTTGAAAACTATTATTTCCCCATAGTATAGAGACAAGAATAATTAGGCTATTATGTTGCTACCAAATTATGATTGCGCATGAAATTATACCATCATGAATGACAATGAGCCCCAAAAAGATAAGCTACAAGTGTCACATAGTGAGGAGTAACATAACAAGAAACACATGAACTATTTAGAAGGGACAAGAAAAAGGTGCCACTTATTGTCACCTATCATTTGAATGATACTAGAAGTGATAAATTGTTGAATTTTACACTCCAAAGCTTAATATTCATTAATGGAAAGGCCATACATTTGATGATACACACAAATAGAAGAATTTCATGATTTTTTAATTATTTTTCTCTTTATTTTGGCCAAGGGAGAGTAATCAAGTTGGCTTTAAGAAGCTCAAAAAATATTCTCTTGTTTAGAGGAAAAGTTAGAAGAGTAAGACACACATATTAGGAAATGGAGGTGGTTGGAAACCTAAACCTTGTTTAGAAAAGTTACATATATCCTAAACCATGTCCATTGCATCCATGTTTAGAATAAAATTAGTATCCTTGTCATGAGGAAAGGATTAAATCTTAGTTTCTAGAGAGCCTCAATCATCATCAAGACATGTATTGGAAGATAAATAAAATGAAATAAATTTAGAAGAAGCTTGGATAAATGAAACACAAAGATCCGTTGAGGCTTGATATTTGTATTGGATGACCTTATATTCTCCATTAAAGGAAGGTGTAAAGTCTAATGGAAACCAAATTTTCTCTAAGAAAGATTCACTGATAAAAGACTATGGCATAGAAGGAACCATAGTGTTAAAGAATTCTATGCAACCTACTTTCTCTTATAAGGATTATGATTATCCTTGATTGTGTAAAGTTCATTGTATATAAAAATTTGATTCAATGGTGAAGAATAGATGGGACTTCTTGCACAGCATGAATCCACAGTCTACGTAGAAGAAGATTGTATGTTAGGGTTCATTACACATATGAATAGGCATGGGTAGAGTAATGGGTCCTATTGTAATAGGTTATGTGATTACACCTAATGTCTATCTACCAAAATTATCAAAGTCATGAATAGATAGAGAATAATGTTTAATGAGGGAGGTATCCATATTGATCTTATGTAGAGGGTTTAAGCTACAAACATTAAGACTTTATCCATTATCATTTAACCTACACTTTATCCTATGTTAATTAATGGGAGGTATGTTCATGAGGGGATCATGTTGTTTTTGAACTTTAGAAGAATGAAATTCACCTTGTCAAAATACAATATCCATATATGTTCCATGCTACAAACAAATGAGATCGTTACATCATTTGGTCTAGCAAAAGGAGAAACAACTACCTTCTGAAAGGCTTCTTGGATCAAATAATGGTATGTAGTTGACATTTGAATTTAATCCCAAAGGGACATCCTATCTAAAGTAGCATGAAGTTTCTCACAAGGATCATGCTCCCTACCAACATGATGTGGACTATGGGGGGTGGAGGAAATTAGGCTAAGAATAAGGAAGAACATTGTTTCGATGGTTATATGTTTTAGCCATTGCATGATAACTATGTTGTTGTAATTTTTTTTTATTCATCTTATCTATTTGAACGAATTTTTTTTAAATAGTTTAAGATATAGTTAGGAGGTCTAGTTGGATTCTTATCAACATTCACATAGTTGATTTAAGGTTGAGGACATATTGAAAAAAATAAACAACAATTTTAGGCTTTACATGTTCATTTTTATGATTGGAAACACAAATTGTATTGACTTGACTTGGATTAGGCTCTTTATTCACTAAATCTTCATCTATGGGAGATAGAGAATTGAAAGTGTTTCTATTGATATCATCTTCTTGCACCAAAGTTTCCTCATGAGTAAGACAACTTTTGGGAGAGGGAAAAGCATAATACATCAACACTTCATCTCTAGAAGGGAAATCATTGAAGTGAATATTAGGTGAGGTATATCTAGGAAAAGTAGCAATGATACCATCCTCTTGCACCAAATTATCCTCATGGTGAAGGTACATTTTAGGAGAAGGACCATCAACATTCCTTAAAGCTTCATCCCTAAGAGGGAGATTTTTGAAAGAAGTGTTAATAATCTCTTCTTACACCAAAATGTCCTCATTGGTGAGAAAAAGTTTTGGAGAGATACTCTCATTGACCTTAAAGGTACAACATGAAACATCTACCAAATCATATGTCAACTTGTAAGACACTACTAGTCATATATCACAAATTTCAAAACATTTACCAAAGATTTTGAGAACATAGATGTGAAACATGAGATATGCATCAAGTCTCTTAAGAAAGAAAATGTGAAATAAGACCTCTTTCAAAAATTTTAAAAAAGTGAATGTGAAACACAAGTCGTCTTTCAAGAAAGTAAGTGTAAACCACTAGATGTCTTTCAAAGCCTTTAAGAAAGTAAAAGTACAATATAAGAAAGAAAATCACGCTTGAAACATATTTGAGATGTGATTTAAGTGCATAAGTGATATATTTTAGAAATGATAGCAACTATAAATCAACTAAATGCATACAACTCAAATATGAAAATGAAAATTAGAAAAAAAAATGATAAGTGTAAGACATATGAGTTTCACCAAAATAAAATGATGGTGAACTAGCTATTTAATAACATGTAATATAAGTCCATAAATTATATATTTTAAAAATGATGACAAATATGAATCAAATAAGTGCATATAAATTAGATCTGAAAATAAAAATCTGAAATGTAAGCATAAGATATGTTGGGTTGAATAAAATGAAATGATAGGAACTAAGATCCTAGCCTAGAGACACGAAATAAGATCCCCAAATAAATATCATTCATTTGAATAGATAACCCACAAGATCTGACTTCAGTCCCAAAGAAAATTTGCATAATTCATCTGTCTTTTTGTGTTTGACATGATTTGATGTTCACGTATATGCAAGAACTAGCTCAAGAGATGCAAAATTGACAAGATTCCGCATAAACAAGAAAAAAAAGATCATAAAGCTAACATAGAAGTACATATCTAGAAATGAGATATAGAAAGTAACATGTCATTGAAATATGGAGCTGAAAGTAATAGTCAAGTGTGTTGGGTGCCATAGACCTAAAGGTGCTTTTGTCAGCTAAAACATCATATTCTAAAGCAGGATGCTCTACAGGTCATTTCCTCTAAAATTCACCCAAGAAGCCTCAGGCTAATGTGCTAATTGACATAGTCAAAAGGTTTTCACCTATACAAAAATATGGAACTATATGCCTCAATCTTCTCTCTACAAATCTGAAATAATGTGGGATTGTAACCTACACACATAGAAGAAGGAAAAATGGTTGTGTTGTATAGAGGCTTGCCTAAGTCAAACCCAAAGTAGGTGTTAACCTCAACTACAACTATAATTGATCAGAAAAGAGAGATTACCATTGGTAGGATGGAGCCTAAATCTGAAATGAAATGTTAAATTGATAATATTATACATTTGGATTGAAAATGATGGTGATACAATGATCTTTAGATAAGTCCACCAAAGGTTGATGCAATAACATGATAAATCTGTTGGCATCTGATGAAGATGATCATATCCTAGATCATGTGGTGAATGTTGTAGTGTTGTCATTGCAGGCAACAAGTCTACTTCACAGTTCAAATAAGATATATCGGTGATGAAGATGATTGCACATGAATGTTTCTAAGTGTTTATGTATCAGTGATAATACAGTCTGTGATGGTGATTTCGATGTGCGGTGAGAATATGAAGGTTTCATATGATGCGATCATGCAGACACTATCTAAAGATACATGTTTACTTACATCTATGATCACACAATTTGATTCAATGCATAGATGGATATTTGAGGCAACACCAGTGACATCAACAACAAAAGTCAACCGGTCTAGTCAAGGTGATTAAATCAAGGTAGCAATCGATTACATGTCAAGGTTTGGTTTATTTGTGAATTGTATTGTTAAGGGTCGACCTTGAAGAGTTCAATTTCCTATGTTGAGTGATCACTTATGAATTTTGATTAGGTTTTGGAGGACAAAAACATGTAACACATTGTTGTGGGTCCACAACACACACCCCATTTTGGTCCTCTAACCATGGGGACCCCCTATTTTTCTTTTCGCTTGTGGGTCTGCCTCTCTCCCTGTTCCTTGAACTAGGTTCTTAAGGGGCCTGTTGAGGAGAATCAAAGTGTTTTCAGCCTTTTCGCCCTTTTAGCATTTCGGAGGACCCAGAGCCCTCTAAAACGCCAAAAGGGACGAAGGGCCAAACCCAGCCCTTTCGGTGTTTCGGCCTCTAAAACACCGAAAAGGCTGAAGGGAAGAACCTTCCCACCTTTCGGTGTTTCGGCCTCCGAAACACCGAAAGGGGGATGAGGCCACCCGAATTTCGGTGTTTCGGCCTCTGAAACACTGAAAGGGGGATGAGGTCACCCAACTTTCGGCATTTCAGCCTCTGAAACACCGAAACCAGGTGAAGTCACCCCACGGGCTATTTTAGTGGCCTGAGTCACTTTTTCCCTCACTTGTCTTATTTTGCTCTTCTGCATTTTTATTTCTGCCTCCCAGTGCACTCGCCATCTTTCTCGCCTCCTCATTGGACATTGACAGTTGCTCCTCGACCTCAGCTTCCAGTGGTCATTGTTTTTCCCTCTCCTCGCGTTTGATAGGTAGGGTTTCAGCTTCTCTTCCCGTCTATTTGTTTTTTCCATTTTTGCGTCTATTTAGGGTAGATTTTTGGCCTAGTCGGGTTGTGCCCCCTCACAAGTCCCTATGGTTTTGCGCCCTTGGACTTGCGGAGGGGTCGCTCTCCCTTCTTGCCTTTTTATTTTAGAGTTAGGATTTTTTGGCGTCGCGACCTAATCGTAGGTTTTTGGCTTTTGAAAGGCCAAAAACATCTTTCCCCACTCGAGCATTTTACACCTAAGTGCAGTTTGCACTTTCGGCATCATCGGCATTTTGGACCTCCAAAACGTCTGAAACCCCCAAAACGCTAAAAGGCTGAACGACTAAGGACAGAGTCCTCCCTCCACAAGTTTCAAACTTTCGGAGTCCAAAACAGTTTTCAGACTTTCGCACACCGAAAGCCCGAGAGGGCTTGTTTCTCCAAACCGTGTTCATCACATTTTTGGCCCTTTTGGACCCCGACCTTGTCTTCAACGTCTGAAAGCCTGAAACGGCCGAAAGAGCGAAAATTGCATTTCTGGCTACTTAAGAGCCTTCTAATTCTATTTTTCTTAGTTAGTTTGGTTTTCTTTCCTATTTTTTTAGTTTCCTTTCAATAAAGATACTGATACTTGCTTTTTTTCCTCACAGGAATGCCTGAGAAACAAACAACATCCCTAATGAAGTACCTATACAAGGGGAATCACCCCCCTTCAAAGATCGAGAAAAAACACAAAGAAATCACTGATACATACATCGAGAACGTGGACTAGGATCAGTTCCCAGTAAGGTATTCCCAACTAGCGGGAAGGTCCGAAGACTGTATCTCCCTGGTCCTATCAGGATTGGTTAATGTAGCAGCCCATCCAGTGGCAGTCATGTCTTCCAAGCTGATCATGACCATAGGTAACCACTACATATCAGATGAAAGGGTGGTTAAAAATACAGAAGGATAGGTGGTTCTAGACATAAGACCAGACAACATAGAAGAGGTCTTCCATCTCCAAAAGGGCGTGGACAAATTCTATAATTTCTACATAGAAAAAGGACTAAGATGGTTTAGGAACAAAGCTGAGGATGCATATGTGATCGCAAATCGAGAATACCTCAAGCAGCCTCTCCCGAAGAACAAACTGGACAAGATAGACCTCAAAAGGGGGTTTTTAAAAGATGACATCAAGGCAACGGTAACACTAATAAGCTGTGTATCGACTACCTCAGTCCATCCAACTAGAGAACTGGATGATCCTACTAATAGAGAAGATCAAGAAGCACAAAGCCATGTTCGATTGGGCCACTATCATAAGTGACAAACTGGATGAGCAACTGACTGTGATTAAGCACAATCCAAAATTCTACATGAGTACATATATAGTGTACTTGTTAGCCGCACGAGCAGACTATTTGGGGCTCACAAAAAGGGGAAACATCAATGACCCAAATGCATGGCCTCATATTGTCTATCCGTAACTATTTCGAAGGGCAGATATGCCAGAAGATAGCCTGTATTATAGGATAGTGAATGATGCGTTTATCTTTGCAATCATCAGATCCATAGAAGGTGATTTCACAAAGAGACTGTCAGAAGAAGCAACAGCCAAAGTGAGGGCCATAGGGGCTTACTACATATAGTTCAGGACTTTCACATATATCTAAGTGGCAAGATCTACCCTGAACCCAAAGAAGCTACCCAAGTACCCATCCGATTGGGCAGTCATTCTAGAAATGGCCAGATAGCTTGCAGATGCATATGAGCACATAAAGCATAAGAAGAAGCACTGCTAGGACTTCCCCATTTCCCTAGGCCCCTACACTCTCCAGGACATGAAAATATGCAAGTCCTTGGCCTTTGAGTGGGATGAGTGCCCACTCCAGCTATATAAAATAGTCTGGGCCCGATTTGACCCAATAGGCACATACAACCATATCATTGGAAATTTTTACATCCATGATCCACACATTGAAGATCATTGGATAAATTGCGTGGATGACCATGAGTTAAGGATCCGGGATTACTGTGGGATGTTCCATATGCTATCACAAGCAGCTCTCGAGATCAGTATTCCCCCCCAAAGTTTGGGAAAAGGACTCAAGTAAGGTGCTAGAGTTAATTTATACTCTGGATAAGATATACAACAAGCCCATCCTGAATGCAGAGATAGATAAGGATGCAAATGATGATATTGAATTCAAAGCAAGAAATGTGGTCCAGATGACCGAGGCATGGATAAACAGGCCCTATCAAATGGATCCCACTCCCGTGAAGGCACTAATGGATCTGCCCCAGAAGGCAGATAAGAAATGCGGAGAAAGGTCCACAATGCCCAAGTACAAGAAGGCTCCACCTCAGAAGCCAGGGACAGTATATGGACATGAATGTCCAGTAGAATATGTTCCTAATCCTAGGCACAAGGCCCCCAAAACCAGGATGACAGGGCAGATAGATCCTCCTTTTGGATCATCATAGGCCACCCAAGAGGAAGGCCCTTCCACTTCTGGCCAATATCCCCTACCACTGGAGAAGGGGAGAAATTTTATAAAAGGAGGAGAGTTTCTTCCTCTCCATGACTAGAAACTTTACAAGAGGAACCATAAGAGGAAGACACACCTTTGGTAAAAAGGACAAGGTCTCAGGAAGCCTCTCAGAAGAGAAAAGAGAAGGAGATCACCAGGAAGCATACAGAGGATCCAAAAGAGAAGCACAATCCTTTGGATGCCCTAGGTTCAGATGAGTTCCAGATATGTGATTGTGAAGGCCTAGAAGGCTTTGTAGACTAGGGGCAGGATACACCTGACTCAACAACAAGAATTGACTTTAGGACACAGGCACCCATTCAGCCCAAGTAATCCTCACTCCACCTCCGTCCCAATTCACTAGTCCCGCACTAAACGTGCCTGTCATAGGGGTGGACTCTAACACGGGTCAAGGGCTTGAAACTCAAGATGCCACCGCTGCCTAGAATATAACAAGAGGTAAAACTGCAAGAGAGAGTTCTACATCAACTCCACCACCTCAAATTCTCATTCCACCAACCTCTCTCCCACCTCCCATTCCTACTCCACCACCTTCTCTCCCAACTCCAACACCAACTCCACCTCCTTCAACTTCTACTCTCCCACCTCCCATTTCGAGTCCTTCTACTCCTACTCCACCACTTACGCTGCCAATGCTCGCTCCACCACCATCGGTTCCTTTTCCTTGTGTTATCGTGACTCTCTGAGTATTGGTGATCATAGAAGTTGTGTCCCCCTTCAAAACCACACTAGGAGCCATGACTGACCTTAATGCAGAAGTATTAGTTAGTTCCTCTGGGGATGAAGGCCGAGATAAAGATGAACAAGATACTACAGTGGAAAAGGAGAAAGGAGAAGAAGAGAAGGGAGAAGAAGAAAAAGGAGAGGAAGAAAGCCACGAATAAGAAATGCATAAGGGAGAAGGTAGGGAGGAAGGTGACCATGATGAAGAGGCAGAGGAGGAGGTGACTCCTGGATCACAAAGTTTGGCTTCGGTCCTCCATATTGCCGCATATGAGCTAGTTACCGCCTTTAGTAAACCTACTTGGTTTACTAAAAAGATTCAGCCTCGAAAAAGAACTTACACTGATGAAGAGGAAGGAGAAGACACAAGTATGGCATTCTTGGGGCAAGCCTTCCATCAGGAAGAGGCCAACATACCAGCAAGGACCATATCCTATGTCACCCAAGACACCGGGGGTCGTTGGAAAGCACAAGTAACAGTTCCTTCTACTAGCACTCCTCAAGCACAAATAACCCCTGAGGATTATACATTTGAAGAGGTAGATCTAGGAGAGCCTACCAGGGAAGGAAGCAAGACACAGGCAACCCTAGGGCTTAAACATGCTCTAGGATTCATGAGAAAAGATGAGGAAACCATCAAGTCCTTAATAGAGAAAAATGAGGCTTTAAAGAAATTCATTCATAAGATGGGGGGTCCCATTGACCCAAGTTGCCCAGAGGCCTCATTACAGGCCGTATTAGAAAGGAGAGCTACCCCAGACTTACCGCCAGGTGTGACCACTTCTTTCATTTAGGCAAGTGTTGATTGGAAGAATGATTTTGAGAAGTACAGAGAAGGGGATATCAGAGTGGCTTTTAGGCCTTACAGAGTCATTCTGATTGAAACCACAATGTTGATTGATCTGATGGAGAGTGAGGAGGGGTTAGATTTTGAAGTAACCAAATAGCAAGCTGCCCTCCAAGACCTCAAGATAATCAAGAAGAAACGGTTCTAGATCCTAGTTAAGATATACGAGGGCGAAGAGATAGACAACTTTGTAACCTGGATTAAGAGCATATCCAAAATAGTTAAGGTTTTCAAAAAGTGTCTAGCCTGCATACTGGAAAAACAAAAAGAAGTCATGGAATGGGTAGAAGAAATAGAAGGTTTCTTCACAAGTATTGGCCTAGAACTGTACCGGGAACAACATAAACAAAACTTGTGCCCGAAAAAAAGAGGTGATACAACAATTCAGAGATATTCTGGCAGGTGTTAGCACCAAAGAGGCCCTGCACCAACTGTTCTATTCAAAGGAAGACATGTAGAGGATGTACGAACACGAAGAAGAAATCAAGTTCTTTGCTTCTGAATTGACCATTTTCAGAGAGAAGCAAGAACAACGGATCAACAAAATGAAGAGGAAATAAATTAACTATGAGAAGGTGCATGAAATAGTGTAGAGACTCCAAGCTGCTCATCCGAAAGTGTTCCCTAACTGACTATTCAAAACCCAGACAACCATTTTTGAAAGCGCAGTTTTCACACTTAGCCTTTTTTCCTCCAAAGGCTAATTTCAGCCTTTCGACCTTTCGGCCCTCGTGGTATTTTGACCTTTCGACAGTCCAGACATTTCGGCCTTTCAGCCTTTGAAAGGGCCGGAATTTCAGGGTCTCTAGTTTTTGGTTTTTGACACTTAGTCAAATTTGCCCTTGGTAAATTTTGGTGTAAAGGTCGGGGTCCAAATTTCTGGGATTTTCAGCGAGATCATTTTTTTCATGGAATCTGAACTTCAGATCAGATGGATGCCTAACTGGAGTTTGTTTTGGAAGGACTAAGGGTCCTCTATCAGTTTCCACCTCGAAGAGAACAACTGGTGAAGATTCCAAGGGAGAACCCAGAGATCAAGAAGAAGACTCCAGTTGCATGCAATGAAACTCCAGCTTCTCCCTCTCTTCTTTCTTAACAAGTATGATCCTTTTTTGCATGGGAAAACTGATTGTAAATGGATTAAAAATCCATGCAAGTTGTTTAGTATTAGTTAGCAATAGTTTCCCTCAGCAAAGCTTTAGTTTTAGTTTGTTTTCATTGTTTTTAGAGCCTCTGATGCCCTAATTTTGGCATTCAGATTTTGTAGATCATACCTCTATATATTGTAATCAAAATAATGTATTATGGTCAGATTCTTAATGCAATAAAGATCTACAATTGGTGCTTCATTCGTGGTGTGATATTTTCTGCTATCTATGTGAAATTGATGAATGTGTGCATGCTTATTCATTATTTTCAAAGAGCCAATTGTTTTATTGTTTTTTGAATATGTGTTTATTTAGTTTGGAGTTTGTTGTTGTCTATCTACCTTGTTGTGACGAATGTATGGGAAAGATCATCTATTTGTCTCAATGATGAATCTGTCTCGTGTGTGCGCACATCTTGGTGGCTTCATGATTCGATATGTTTTGAAAATCTTGCATAGGTGAATGCATTTTGTCTCCAAACGATTGCATCCATTGGGTAAATAATTGTGACATTGTTTGATTTATACTTCGTGGTTTTGTTCCAAATCTCTCCATCACTCAATTCGCAAGGAAGGGTTAACAACGATTTATGTCTGTAGGAATTCATTTTCAAAAAAATGCTTCATTTCTTGTTACCTTACTAATTTAAATTTCTGTCATGAATCTGAAAACAAACTGAAAGCAATCATCTTTAAAACACAAATTTGCATCATTAATAAAACTACAATCTTTGATAAATCGGAAAATACCAAAAAAGTACTAAAGTTGTTTTGCAGTTTGATGTCTTGAACGTACCAACAAAGGCCTCCTCATGAACATTCACATTTATCTTCAACTGAGTAACCAAGCAGGTTGTACTACGACCCCAGAGAACCTTGGGAATAACATCATTATTCTTTCAAGAGAGGAAATCAAATCTCGAGATCCTAGCAATTGACTTGTGTAAAAACAACGCTCAACACACATTTTAGGGTTATTTCACCAACCTAAAACTATTTATAAGAGATGAAATTAAAGGAATTAGGGTTGTTAAGTGTGTTGTTGTTGTTGTTGTTGTTGTTGCAGTGATTGAGATAGTTGAAGGTGAAGTTTGTATGTTTAGAACAAAACAGTGAGTAGTGCTGAAGAAAATCTTTCAAGCAGAGTGCTACTTTCAGATCATTTCATTTGAGTTCATTCTCAAAGCAAGTTATAACAAGCTTGCGATCTAAATCCTCTAACAAGGTTACTCTTAATAGGGTAAGCAAGACCCTAACAGGTCTGAAGACTAAATATTCTAACAGGGCAACTATCTTAAGGAGTTTAAAACCCCTTAACAAGGTAGTTCCTAACAGGACTGTTGTAATAGCTTCTAACCATGCTATAAATACTCTTAACTAAGTATGCCCTTAACTAGGTGGTTGTAATGTTCCTAACAAAGCAAGACTTATTTGTGCACTAGTGAGATTTGTGGGTGGTAATTCCTACCGTGGTTTTCCCCACTAACAAGGGTTTTCATGATAAAAGTTTGGTGTCTTTTGTGTTGATTTAATGAATGTATGTTTTCCATGCTTTTCTTTTATATGTAGCTTTGCATGTTGGTTATTTTGGAAGTTGATGAAAAGATTTTGGAGATCCATGGTTACAGTGATTCACCCCCCTCTCAGTGCCTTATAACATTAACAAAATCATAATTAAATTCATTATGAAAACATACTTGAAGATAGGGTGTTGTAGCTTGATGCTCCTTGTACTCATATATGCTCTTAATGAAATAATACTTACTTTTGAGCAAAATTGCTAGATGATCAAATGACTTAGAAATGATACCTTCATATAGGGTTCTCAAGGTATTTTCACATTTAAGCCAATTTACTGTAAGGAAACTAATCTAGCAGAACAACTTCCTTTACTAATGTTGAGAGGAGGGTCATGCAAAAGTTTCTCAGATCTTTACAAGTTATGAAAACTTATCACAAATAACATAAATAAAATGCACACCACAACATAATGATTTATGCGGGAAAAACCCTTTTAGGAAAAAAAACCCGCGCTCCAAAAGCCACTCAATATATTATTCAAAAATCAATAACATATCAATACACTTGCAGCGAAAACTTCTCTCAGGAGTATCACCAACCAAAGATCTAGAGGCAATTGAATAGCTATATGAGTCTTACACATACCCTCCATCTCACACTCCTAATTTATAGGAGATACAATACATGAAACTGTCAAATGATATTACAAAACCATGAGCTAAAAAACCACTTATAAAGTAATGTATGTCTTATCTCCGATCAAAGATGCCTTGTGATTTGTCAAAAAACACACCAACACATGTTATTCCCTTTTACAACTGATTTATGAGTTCAACATGGTTTTACATTTCTTATTTTAGGAGACCCAACTTCCAGAGGCCATAACTTTTAAATTGGGTGTTTGATTGATGAATTGTTTGAAGTGCCATATAGCTCACAATGTTCTTTATCAACCTATAACACACTATGTCAGTTACATACACTTTTGGGAGATTTTGGAGCCTCTAAAGCCTTCAAAATTGAATTCATGAAATTTCTTTGGCAACTTAAAATATGAAAACTTTAATATTTTCAAATCTAGACATGATCTTGCGATGAAAATTTACTAGCATACTTATCTAGCCCATCCAAACCTTTTGGGAAAGTTTAAGGAAAATTCATTTTGAAATATAAACTTACTATAAATAGTAACCGCATGTAAATGCAAGGCTGAGACACATTTTCCTAACATTTACAACGGTCATATACAAAAATTGAGACTAAATTTGAAAAGGGTAAGGACGACACTAACAATAGATTGTTGTAGCTTGATGCTCCTTGTACTAATATCTACTCTTAATGAAAGAATAATTACTCTTGAGAAAAAATTCTATATGATCAAATGACCTAGAAATGATACCTTTATATAGGGTTGTCAAGGTATTTCTGCATTTAGGCAAATTTATAATGGTCATATAAAAAAATCAAGACCAAGTTTGAAAAGGGGAAGGTTACACTAACAATGGCTTGAATTTCAAGGAATTTTACATGGATTATAGTTCCTAAATAGGTCTATCACCCCATGGCTCCCAAATGGATCTGTGGCACTCAAAAGGGGCTATGTCACCCAATATTGACATAGTCCTACACAAATTAGGCCTCCAAAAGGGAATCATGAACATTGGGGCTAGTGATGCCAAAATAAATCCTAATTTAAGAATTTGACAACAATAATATGTGATAGGGACCAAATAATCTTGAAACAACATAAGAGAGGGGACACTAAATTAGGGGCCCAAAAGTTAGTGAAATTACAAAGGTGTTACAACTTTACAACACTATAGGTACCATGTTAGGGGTTATGAAGAAAGTTGCACCAATAATTAAGAGTAAGTATTTATAAAATTTTAAAAGGGTGTATCAACTATGAAGTAAATTAAGAAACAAGATGGGGTGAGCTTCACAACAAAATAGTAGGAATTCTTGGAGAAATACTCGATCAAGAATTTATATATTTTTAATACTCCTAGAAATAATATCAAAGTTAAGGTGTATTAATAAAAATACATAATAGTAAAAAAAGAACATTGTACAAACTACTAGAAAATGGTTTATAACTACTAAACATGTTTCTCATGTGTTAGAATTCTTTCTTGTATCTCCTTAAAAATTTTAAAGAGATTTTAAGGTGGGAAACATTTGGAAAAGCTTTTAGTAGCTTCATACCTACTACAAATGGCTTCAAGAGACTAATTCCAAATGGTATTTATGTACCATTGAAACATTTAGTTTCCACAGTTAAAGTACTGTAAATGTTTAGAACCCTTAATCTATTATAATTATAATTAGATAAATTTGAAGGATGTGTTAACTGTTGGGTGAGATTGTAAGTGGAAAAGGGAAAATGGTCTAAGAAGGATTCATTATGTGAGAAATATTATATTACATGTTAATTCCTATTAATATTTTAAGATCAAGGAAAATATAATGAAACATGTGCCCCAAGTATAGTGAATGGATAAGATATTTTATTTCCAATTGATATGTATTAGAATTAGGGTGCATGCTAGTCAATATAAAGTCCATGTAGATATGTTTCACTTTAATCTTATTTGATCCATGGCTTGGAGAGAATTTCATAAAGAGACAAATACGTTGATTCACAATGGGGTATTTGAAGTTTTTTTTACCAAAATCTTTTTGATCTTATTTGCTTGATGTCTTTTCAATAAAATAAAAAAATTTATGTGTAATATTATGAAAAAATTAAATTAAAGACAATCAAAAGCATCCATAAATAAATATATTAATGTATTTATTGTAACACATGTTTTTTTTAATGTTTTCTAAATTTTAATATAGTCATCAAATATAGATTTATTAATCATGAAATTATATACTATATCAATAAACTTAAAGTGATGGCATTACGAAAAAAGCCAAAATGGGTATTGTGTCTAACCAGACAAAGATTAGGAAACAATTGAATAAAAATGGGTAGGCTTTAGAGGACAAGAATGTTGGAAAGAACAAAAACAAGGTGGCCAAAGCTGGATGAAAGGAGTTTCTTGTTGCACTGATGGAGAACTAACACCTAATTAGCACTCTTGGAAAAATTATGTTTTCTATATGGTTTTTATTTCATCTAGGTCAAGGGACAAAATCTTGTTTTTAATTATGGCTCATGTGCCTCAATGGTTAAATTACTTATAGTCTCTAGTATATTCGACATGTGTATGGAATTTTATCTTTTAAATGCTACTATGGATATTTGTTAGTAGTTTTTAGGCCTACATCATGGTTGGTCAACCTATTCATTTTTTGAAGGTTGTTCTTCGGTTTGTATTCTTTCTTCGTTGTAATGGCTTAACTCCATAGTTTTCTCTATGGGTTCAAGGCTCACCCTTGCTTATATAATAAAAAATAATAAATTTAAACGTGCAAAATGGTTTAATGTCGAAGTGACTAATGGATTTGTGTAGTAAGTTTACCATGACTATAATTGAAATGAAATAGAAAATTTATCAAAATTAAAAATTGATTAGTGGATATCAAATTTTTTGAATTATTTTACATTATAAAATTATAATAATTGAATATTAAAATGGTGTCAATGAATCTTCTAAATAACTTATAAGGATAAAAAAATAAGGAAAAGGATATAAATATTGTCATATTTGGTCAAAATAGAGGGAAATATTATTAGAAACGTGTACTAGGAGGGAGGTTTTTAATAGGATATTAAAATCTAGAAATTAATTTAGGGGTAATATTAAGCTCCCTACAATATACTAAAATATGACATGGATTTACTGTAAGAATCTAAATTTGAATTAATCAAGGATAACAAACCAATTTTTCAATCCCAAAAACCAAAAGACCAAGGTTCAAAATAGCCTTATAAATCACATGTTATTGTGAGAAAATGATGAACTAACAAAATTCCATGTATATGATACAACACCTCCCAAGTGAATATTTTCCGTCTTACAAGATGGAGTTCACACTAAATAGTATGAGACAGTGCAAACTGTAAATGAGATCGACTTTAAGAAGGAATTTTCTTCCAATTGCCAGAACCTATATTTAGTACTAAACATGTAAATCCAAGAATGATATAACATTCATAAGGAATTCCTTAGTCACAATATGTCAAAATGTTAGCAAAATGAATATGCCAAGGAGATTCAATACCAAATAGAATGAAAAAAAAAAAAGACAAAGGACAATGGATCAAAGTATGTCTGACAATCAGGGATTTTATAGATGATCAATTTCAAGAAATTAATGTCACTAAGTCATGGGAGTTTAATGGGCATTACTTTCATCTTCCATTTAGCAATATAACTGTAAATAATTATGTTGAAATATGGTTTGCACTTTTGAATAAGGCCAACATTTAAATTTTAAGGACGGGGCATATTAGTGTATATCATGAAATCTTCATATAATTTAGATCATATCAATATAGAAATATTTCAAGAAAAAGTGTAGTTATTGTTCAATAGCTTGGATTAAAAGGTGAGACATCATAATTATGCTAAAATTGACAAGATCTGTTTGAAACCTCTAAATTGGTGAAGGCATCAACAAGACCATTTTGTTCCCTATAAATGTGGGATATTTGTCACTCGTCAAAAGTGTTAAGGAGAACCAAGGAGAACCAAGGAGTCCCTAATGCGAGTTTCAATAGAGTAGTTTCTTCACACATTGGATAATATTAAGGTTATCACCAATATAATAGTTAATGGTTCTTACACTGCTAAATTTGTAAGAATTTATTAATAGACATTTGATAATGTTTAGAAATGTGTAGTTCATGACTATCTAACATTAAGTCCTACAAGTAACTGTGTAAAAAAATGAGATAACAAAGATGGTACACAAGATAATAGATGCATATATTATAAGACATAGTTAGAGTGATTGCTCTTCTAGATTAGGAATGTTGCACTAGAAACATGACACTAGTGGATGAGTCCTAAGAACAAAGAACTGAACAAGTGTGTGCCTCATAAAATAAGCTTTCAATTCTAGTAATTGAGCTTTTGTTGTATGAGATAAATTGTTATTATTTTACCAAACTTTATCTTTATTGTGTTTATCAACAAATAAAAATTCAAGGTGAGGATATACATAAGACAAATTTCGAAATATTAGGGTCACTATGAATATTTTGTGACCCCTTTTGGCCTCATAGGTGCACCATCTATGTTTCAAATTTTTTTGAATCCTATCTCACGTAATTTCAACCTTTTTTGGGTATTTTTGATGACATGTTAATATATAGAAAATCTTGGAAAAAGAACACTTGCAACATGTGAGTCAAGCATTATTGGATAGCTATTGGCTTTATCCTAAGAATCCAAGTATGTTATTAGAGTCAAAGAGATGGAGTACCTAGGACATATTGTTTGACATTAGGAAGTCAATATGGACTCTCACAAGATCAAGATCATATAAAAATGACTAGAAAACTCAAAAACCTATAGGGATTGTTGGAACTTATTGGCCACTATCATTGATTTATGAAAAAAAATATGACAACATAGCAACACCACACACAATTGTATTATTAAAGAACTAATTCTAATAGAAAAAGAGACGTCCATAGGAATTTGAGAAACTCAAGGAAGCCTCGTGGACAACTCTTGTTCTAGCTACACAAAGCTTTTCTAAAACCTTGAATGTGAAATGTGATGTTTTTAGGTCAAGCATACCAATAGGACTCATGCAAAAGGGAGGAACTATGTTGTCTGAGAATCACCAAATCGAAGGTAAGAATTTGTTGTAGAATGTTTGTGAGAAGGACATTGTGTCTATCCTACATGAATTCAAACACAAGAGGCCTTATTTAATAAGAAGGATTTTAAAGGTAAAGATTGGTCACAATAATCTCATACACTTTTTGGAATTGGGTTGCGATATGAAAACAACAAATAATGGATCATGAAATCTATGTTGGGACAAGACTTAGAGATCATAAGAAAGAGAGGAAAGGAAATTTTTTTGATGATCTAAGAGGGATGAACCCATAATGTCATATTCATATAGTAGGTGAATTGGGTGGATAAGGCATGAAACGAATGGGATAAGCTCATCAATTCTTAAATTCTCATTCAAAAAATACAAGATTCTAGTATGTTAAAAAATTTACATGGAAAGGAAATGTTTGATGGTACCTATGTAAATACTCAACCCTTAAGCTTAAGGTTTTGCTAGAGCTTTGTGCTTTTATGTGGGTGAGTATTCAAGCTTCTTGAACACATCATATAGTCAATTGGGATTTCTTTTAGGATGTGATCACTATGGATGTTTAGATACTTACGATAGAGTTTATGGTATGCCAACAAGATAAAGTGTAGGCGCCAAGATTCTAGGTCTTCTGCAACCCTTAAATATCTATTCCAAGTTAGAGGTGGGAGACAGTATCTATGGATTTCATCATTGGTTGTCACAACCTCTAATTAATAGGTTAAAAATTAATATGATTTTTATATCCAATTAATAGATCCATGTATATTTTCATAATTATGATTTATTATTTAAAAATTTTGAATAAAAAATAGATGCAAAAATAACTACCCAGAGCATAGAGAATATTATTCTTTGAAGATGATTTTCTATCCAATCTCAAAGTACATTTTCATAAAAAAAAAGGTTTCCCAAAGGGTTGTAGCTTAATCGATTGAGAAAAATTGGTGAGGATGATGGCATGAGATATGGAAAGTCATCCACCAAGGTTCAACCCCTACGTGAATTTGACAGACGAAATCCCCATGCATGGTATTGCTTAGCTAAAAGAGGCTTGTAGTTTAGATGTATGCTTACTCATATTGTTGCAATCTGTTAATATAAAGGCAACGATGACAACATCTATGTATAGTGACATGTTTCCATTAAAAAAAGGGTTTAGAACACATAGCGATATGAGCAAATAAATAGTTGGTTATGAATGATAGTAGACTTTCAAATTTAATGGAGGCTAAAATTTAGGTGCATGGGAAAATAATTAATGACTTTCTTTAATAGCAAGAAGCAATGGCATGAAGAACTCAACTCTTCTGTCCATTATTCTCTCTTCTCATCATGCAAAAAGTGGACTTGTGGCATGCATTTAGCTCAAATTTATGAGGGGAATTGAAGATGATTTTAGGAGGATTGATCATGGTTTTCTATGGATTCAGAATGTAAACCCTTTTTGTGAGCTTTACTTTTCCATGAGGATGGACGTGAAAGTTTCAATAGGTCATTTTAGCAAATCCATATTATGCATATCCTGCATCCATTGCAAGTTTAAGATTCATTTTTGGAACCAATGGTTGCAGAAATCTAAAGATTAAAATTTCTTGCCTTTTTATTCCACCCATACATATAAGTTTACCAAATAAAACCACATGATGCAATTTTCTTTGTCTTAAAGGGGAAAATTAATGGCTTAGGAGGGGGTCCCATCAATGGGGCTTCTTAAAAAAATTCAATGGGTGCTGCCAAGATTTTTTAGGATTATTTTAAAGTAGATGGACCCATGAATTTTGTGGTTGACTGTATGCTTACAATTTAAGCTCAAAACTTTATAAAAGTTGGCAGTTTCATGGATTGTGTTATTTGCCATGTTGAGTCATAATAGAAAATTAAAAAAGTGAATTGGAAAATTTTGAAAAACTTCAAATGATTGACAAGTGGCAGACAAAAAGCCTAAGTTGGTAGAGTAATTCATCGCCCCCAACTTTTCATCCTGCTTAAACTTGTACTCCTATAAATTAGGGTTGTTATTTTTCAAGAAAGATTCTAATTAATCCCTACCAATTTTTATTTTTGTTCCATGAGACTTCTTAATCCTTAAAAATTGATTCTAAAGCCCCTCCATGGGAACCCACTCTTAGGTAGTAAAAGGCTTTAGCGACCATCTTCCAAAATACATAAATTAATAAGGTTGGGACATGTTGCACAATCTTTAAATGAATCCACAATTTGAGCTCTCTTTTGGACTTATCACTACAATGAGTCCACCATTAGTATCAATTCCCGTGTGAATGTCCTATGAGGAAATCTATCAATTCCCTAGGAGTCAATCATAATATGTCGGTTGTTCTTCTCCCTCTATACTTAACATATTACTTTAATTTACTAAGCACCAACCACAATCAATGGTTGTGGAAGATCTATAAATTATCAAAGTGCACACCACTTGATTTTCTTATTTACATATATTGAATTGATCATGCCTTGTGTCTTCACAGAAACATGTCTATAAAAAATGACATATCCTTTTACTTCAGCATAACCATAGGTTTAAGGTGTAAATGGCAATGTTCAAATAAAGTTTTGTGCTACAAACAAAGTCTATGTTAAGATCTTAATTATATCGATGCTTATGATAACACTTATCCACTTGTCTTGTAAAGTAAAACTATGACCAATTATTTTAAAATCTCTTAAAGGTAGCAACGATTAACCATATTAGTATGGAAATATTATAGCTCATCATTTTGTATCAAAAGGTTTATTGTGTGTTCTAGAAGATAGGGATAATAAATCAGCTTGCAATTAATTGGTGCAAATACGCGTGTTCTTTTAGAAAAAAATAATTAGAATGGTATGTTAAGTGAGTGCTTAGACATATTATTGCTCTACATTTTAGAACATGATTTAATGTGTGATCTAGA
This sequence comes from Thuja plicata, assembly GCA_018584345.1. Classification (NCBI taxonomy): domain Eukaryota; kingdom Viridiplantae; phylum Streptophyta; class Pinopsida; order Cupressales; family Cupressaceae; genus Thuja; species Thuja plicata. The sequence goes on from MU226380.1 coordinate 1,779,299, forward strand.
AAGTTCATCTAGCACTCTGATTAAATTCATTATTTAGACCACATGTTTAATATTTCTATAGCCCTAGATACTTATTGTTGCTCTCATTCAAGTTCCCTTGAAAGACAATATTGATAGGAAATTTATGGGAGTATTCAAGGGATGCATTACGATAATTATATCATTAAGAAATGATAGATATTTGTAATAGTTGTATGGGATAATTCTTTGGAGAGATGTTAGAAAATTAATTTATTTCAATTCTTTTATGACAAAAACAGGATTTTGTATGACATTTCCTTCTTGATAGTACCATTTTGAGGGAAAGTAAGGGTTCACTCTTGTGTTTAAGTTGATAAACAATCCCTGCAATTAGAATGAAGCTTATGATTCATCAATGATAAGGGAATAAGCATGGGTTAAGATAACCTACTAGGTTAGGACATGTTTGATCCTTTATCAAGTAAATATTAGTATTTCTTTAGACACTACATATATTTTTTGTACAATTAAGTGTGGATCATCTTATTTTATTTTATCTACTCATTCATAAACATGTGTACATTAATCAATGATAATATTTGATGATCTTAAATAATTAAGGCTTTCGATGTATTCATTGTGAAGATGTTTATTATAAAGGTTCCTTATTGAAATTATGATTTGTTTAGGTGTATAGCTTTTAGAAAAACCGTGATTGGAGTTATATTCAAATTTTGTTAAGTAGCTAAGTAGACATGCATATAGATTGAAGCATTCACTCTTGTATGATCTTATATACACTTTTTGACATAATTGGAAAGAAAATTTTGATTAGTTTCTTATAATATGCTTGAACTAGTATTTATGTCTGAACTTCATTATCAAATTAATGATGCATAGCTTAATGCTTTTTTAAGTATAAGAGTTCTTTTTGGACTGATGCCTTTGTATGTACTTGTGCACTCTTGTATGTCTTTGTATGCATATGTATTATTTATGAGATTTTATAAGCACTATTGTATTTTCAATGTGTATTATTTGTGTGTTGAATGGGTACCGAATATGGAGCAAAGAGAAGGATAAGTTTCAATTTAAACTTATCTGTTGGTAGTCAGTCCAAAAGATGCTTTGGCCAAAGCTTATTTTAATTTTTTAATATATGCTTACTATTTGAATCACTATGATTAAATACACTCTCTTCCATATCATGTTGTCATTGCATTACCATCTTATTATGTAGATACAACATGTTGCACTAGATTCCATCACATTGTCAGTTTCAAGTTAATAGGAGTCCTTATACAAGGTCAGGTATCCTTCATGTTAGGAAGGATTCCAGGGAAGTATAAATGCTTTGCGATTGAATGGAAAAACACTTCGGTTATGTTCTTTCTCATGGTGTTCTTGAGTGAGAAAGATGTCGGGAGCTATTGTCAAGATTATCATAAGCTATGTATTTGATGTCCTCAAAATATCTGACCTAATGGTCTATTCTAAAGGATAAAGTTCCTTATGTTTGCCCATCTTTTGGCTATGTACTTAAACATCATGTTGAAATCTAACATCATGTCTCTATTCTTATGTTTTGATCAAATGTGGGATTTAGTGTATTTTTGTAATTTAATATGTTTAATAATAAGTGGGTCCTTACATTGGTTGACCCAACTCTAAAGGAAAAAAAAAACAGTAAGGTTGTTGTGGATTAACTAACCAAATATACAAATTATTTCCCTTAATTTAAACTATTTGTAGTAAGTACTGTTAGAGTAATAAGGTATTTTCTTATTAATTAAATCATTTTGATTTAATTATTATGTCACTTATTATTTCTATTTTACTTAAGCTAAACTTTAGGCATATAATAATTAATTATTATAATGCAACCTAGTTAGTTAACTTTTAGGGTTTCCCTTTTAGGTTTTGATCTCCTTTTATAAGGATTGATCTATTGTATATTTTCTAATTCCTTTTATTAGTCTGATAATATAATCTTGCATATTTTCGGAGCACATACTTTGCCTTTTCTTCTCTCTACTTCTCTGTGATAGGTTTTTGCATGCAAGTGTTCTTTGGGTTCTATGGATTTGTATTTCTCAAATCCCACGTGGTATCAGAGCCTAGATCTGCTACAACTTGTTCGGGGGCTTGAAGCTATCAGAGAAAGAATGGTTTGTGTGGATCAAACTATAATTTTTTAAAGCCTTTTTTATTGCAATAGGAGGTCACTATTTTTTGTTGCACTTTGAGCTCAAACAAACCTCACCATTGAGTTCGTAACGCCCAAAACCCCCTATTTTCATATCAGGCATGTCCAATTTGGACACAGTTGTAATCCGAGGTAAAAAAAAAATTGCCCCCAGATCGTACACGTTTACTGAGGCGGTTTATTTTTTATTAACAAAATAAATAAATTCAAAAAAATAAAAAACATGTTTTATTAAAAAATATAAATCAAAAAGCTTGATTTAAAAACAAAAAAAATTCAAAAAACTTTTTTCCAAATAAAGCTTTATTTTAAAACAATTGCATATGAAAAAAGTGATGTCAGCGAAGTACTGACGCAGCAGGTACCTCCGTTAGTGCTGATGTAGTACCTGCATCAGTGCAAGTTTGGTATGAGAAAAAAGTTGACGGCCTTCAAATGTCATTTGTTTGATTTGTTTTGCCTCAAAAAGTAGTTGATGGTTTTTTGAACGTATCTTGGTCATACAGAAGTATTTTTTTTAAAATCATATATCGTTGAAAAGCTCTTTCCGAGCCCCTTGTTGTGGTGATGGTTATTCTAGTTTTTTATGCTATTGGCTTACCTATTTTATCCAGTTAAAGGAAGAGGTTCCATTTTGCACTTTGGGGGACATATCTTGAGCATTCGATCTCTGTTTTGGGAAAACCTTATATCATTGGAAAGCTTGATCTCTGATCTTTCTGATGATGCTAGTTTTGTTTCCATATTATGCTCCAAGCACATTTTATTCATTTTTTTTCTTTTTTGCACTATGGTGGATATCTTGGTTGTTTCAGGTCTGGGGATCATTTTTGTTGCTTGGGATGAATCATCTTGGGCTTTACTATCTGTTGTAGTAGACTTATATCTCTTATGATCTTTGCTGACATCTTTTGTAGCATCTTTATGCAAACGCACTGAGATAAAGTGTCACTCTATTGCATTTCAGGATTTGGGACATCTTTGTGTCCTTTTGTACTCACACTACATTATAAAGTGCTATGGGGGGGTTTCATGTTGGCTGTGTTTTGCCATCTTCCTTTGTCAAGTGAGTGTTCCTTCCACGACATTAGCCTCATGATGTGTCGATGACACATGCCTTTATAGGTATTTGTACTTCTTCTGCACTCTCGATGTTCTTGGTTCTTCATTCTATAGGAGTTTTTGCATTCTGTTTCAGTGTACCTATCTTACCTCTCAGCATTATAAGGGGGTTCTGTTGGATCTAATTCTTTCTTGGTTGGATAGAGTGAGCTATGTATTCAGTATTTGTTCCTATGTACTAGGCGATTGCAGTGGTTGGTTACCTATGCATTTCGGTGAGATGAATCATTTACCACATGGACACTTTTTCATTCCAAATTTTGGAGGCCATGAAGAAATCTTCCATCTTCGACTGATCAACTCTTCAAACTTAGTCTTCTCTACCTGGTCATGTTTCATTCAGTGGAGGTTCTTCAGATCAATTGTTTGACAGATTTTTGCAGTTTCATGCTTCATTGGTGTTCTTCAAATTTCTTTCCATCTCAAGTGGAGTAGGGGTTTTCCCATGTGGTTTTCTCTATTTCTCCGCTTTACAGAGATTTGGTTGTAATTGGGTACCTGATCAAGCCTTTGTTGCCAGGACCCATTTGTTTTTGTTTTCAGTAGCAGTTTCTAGGTTTTTAGCTACTCGCTAAGTTTATCTTAAGGGGGGGCATTAGAGTAATAAGGTATTTTCTTATTAATTAAATCATTTTGATTTAATTATTAAGTCACTTATTATTTCTATTTTACTTAAGCTGAACTTTAGGCATATAATAATTAATTATTTTATTAATTATTATAATGCAACCTAGGTTAGTTACCTTTTAGGATTTCTCTTTTAGGTTTTGATCTCCTTTTATAAGGGTTGATCTATTGTATATTTTCTGATTCCTTTTATTAGTTTGATAATATAATCTTGCATATTTTCAAAGCACATACTTTGCCTTTTCTTCTCTCTACTTCTCCATGATAGGTTTTTGCATGCATGTGTTCTTTGGGTTTTGTGGATTTGTATTTCTCAAATCCTACAGTACAATGGAATTAGTGTAACACGGGTATTGGGGGACATCAAGATAGGTTTCTGGGATGGGGATAACGAGGACTTCAATTTGAGGATGGTGGTGGAGGGGGAGGGGGAGGGGGTGTAATATTGATGCAGGAGCATCTTGGGTTCTTGGCAATCCTGTATCAACTAAAAATATGTTTGTTTTGGTTCGGTAGCTTGTTGGAGACTGCTTGGTAAAGTGCTTGATAATCGCTCTTGTTTGGTCAGTTGAAGGTTTGTTGGTTCACTGCTCGGGCCCGGTTACTTATCTTGGCTGGCTTCACCGATGGGGTCTTAGTGGTTGTTCTTGACTGCTCGGTGATTTCATCGACTAGTCTTTGTGCTCAATAATTTTTCTCACCGAGTTGGTTTTTGGATGTTGGATCTTTTGGCCGACATGTGCATTTAATTTCCATAGTGTAATTGATGTTGGGGTCTCTCATTGGGATGCATGTGGACCTAAATCTAGGTCTTTGTTGTTTCCTATGTTGGACTTTTAGGATCTTTGGTGCCAACCTCTTTGGTGGACTCTTGTATATATTTAGTTTATGTTCTTAGATTTAAAAGGAAGTGTTGAGTAGCGAAGGAGTTAGAAGATTTGGATCGTAGGTCTGTGACCTCACATATATGAAGATTATTCTGTAAAGATCTGAATGTATATGGTCGTAACCGGGAAGGCCTTACAACCTGACATGTATGATGTTTGATGAAATAATATAAAGTTCTTCTTTCATTCTTTCCCATTTTGTGTATGTTTCTTTCGAGTTGTGTCTGCAAGTTGGTTTGGTAGCTGGGAGTGCCTTGGGACCTGGTTATACATCCCTCCTTGCGTCAGATGGTATCAGAGCCAAGGTGAGATATGAAGTTCCTTCTTGTGAACCCTACTAAAATTTGTTGTAGGGTAGCAAATTGCGATCTGCCTACAATTACAGAGGGTTTCAATATGGTTCATGGGAGAGGAAATGCATATCCAAGTGTAGCTGATATGCTAAGACAAATTGCTGCAAGATTGGAAGTTGTTGAGACAGTCCAGCACCGAGGAAGACATCTTGAGGATGTTAGTGATGATGAAGTTGAAGAAGTGCACGGAGAAGTCACACCTGCACCTGTGATAGATCAAGAAGACGAGAGATTCCTACCAGCATTGACAAGTTTGAAGTCCACACCTCAGTTTAATCCTCTTGAGTATAGTGGAAATTTGGATTCAGATGAGTTGATAGACTGGATAACCGAGATGGAGAAATACTTTGAGTATGAGAATGTATCAGAGGAGAAAAAGGTAAAGATTGCAAGTACAAAGTTGAAAGGTCATGCATCCTTGTGGGAGCATCTGCAATTGGATCAAAAGAAGAAGGGTAAAGACAAGATCAAGGTATGGGATAAGATGATAAACAAAGTGAAAGGAAGGTTTCTACCTTGTGACTACCAGATTAACCTAGTTAGGAGAATGCAAAGTTTGAAGCAGAAAGATAGCTTGGTAAAAGATTACACCGAGGAATTTTACAGATTAGACATCGGATCTGGACATGTTGAAGATGAGGTGGAAAGAATAGTAAGATATCTGAATGGATTAAGAAGTTATGTACAAGATGAGATCAACTTGGTAAAGATGGAGAGTATTGAAGAGGCATATCAATTTTCCCTAAAAGCTGAGGAGAAATTGAACAAAAGATATGAACAAAGGCAAAGAGGAAGAGGAGGTAGATTGCCTAGAGGAAGAGGTAGATCTAATGGATACAACAATAGATCTGAAAAGGACAAGACAAATCAAGACACACATCAAGACAAAGGAAAGACCGAGTGGAAAGGTGAAAGCTCATTCCGAGGAAGAGGCAACTACTCCCAAGGTGGATATAGCAAAAGAGGGTTTCAAGGAACTTGTTACAATTGTGTTGAAGAAGGAGATATATCTTTTGAGTGTACACATGCAAGAAAGAAAGTCAGTAGTAGAAGAAATGCTTAGGTGCAAGAAGACTCACCAAATGAACTTGAAAAGGAAGGAAACCTAATTGTCAGAAGAATATTATGGAGAGAGAATAATAAGAAAGATCCTATAAGGAAATGTTTGTTCAAGACCAGATGCAGAGTTGCAGACAAAGTTTGGAAGGTAATTGTTGATAGTGGAAGATCAAAGAATTTGGCATCAGAGGAGATGGTCACAAAATTGCAGTCGGAAAGAATGAAGCACCTGAAGCCCTATCTAATTTCATGGATCAAGGATGAACACACACTGATGGTAAGTGAACTCTAAAAATTGGAAAGTATTATGATAAGGTGTTGTGTGATATTATGCCAATGGATTGTTGTCATATTCTATTAGGTAGACCTTGGCAATATCATAGACATACTATACATGATGGAAGAGTGAACAAAAATACTATTAGGGTTGATGGTAAAAGCAAATCTTGTTACCTTTGGTTGAAGAATCTGTTGGTGAGATATGTACATCTGTGAAAGTTTGTTTGATGGAAGGTAGATAGTTTGTCAAGGATTTGAAAAGGAATGATATTTGTTATGTTTTGATTCCTAACAAACCGAGTAAGAATACAAAAGATAAAGTTCCTGAAGAAGTTGAGAAATTGCTCACCGAGTACAAGGAGATCATTTCAGATAATGTACCTGATGGTTTGCCACCGATGAGAGATATTAGTCATTGTATGGATCTGATTCCTGGAGCTAGTTTTCCAAACAAGGCACCACACCGGTTGACACCGAATGAGAATGAGGAAATCAACCGACAAGTTCATGAGTTATTGAACAAAGGTTTGATAAGAGAAAGTTTGAGTCCATGTGCAGTGCCAGCAGTATTGGCACCTAAGAAGAATGGAGAATGGCGAATGTGTACTAATTCAAGAGCAATCAACACGATCACAGTTAAGTATAGATTTCCTATATCGATGATGGATGATATATGGATTTTTTGAGTGGAGCAATTTTTTTTACCAAAATTGATTTGAAGAGCGGATATCATCATATAAAAAATAGAGAAGGTGATGAATGGAAGATTGATTTCAAGACAAAAGAAGGTTTGAATGAGTGGTTGGTTATGCCCTTTGGTTTAACTAATGCACCTAGTACATTTATGAGGTTGATGATGAGGTTTTTGAAGAAAATTCTTGAATAAATGTGTGATTATATACTTGAATGATATTCTGATATTCAGTAAGACTAGAGAAGAGCATTTGATGCATATAAGACAAGTGTTGCAGAGATTGAAAGAGGAAAAGTTATTGATAAATTTGAAAAAGAGTTCCTTCATGAAAGAAGAACTTGTGTATTTAGGTTTTGTGATTTCAGCTAATGGTTTGAAAATGGATCCTGAGAAAGTTGAAGCTATACTTAGTTGGCCTACACCTAGGAATGTCAGTGAGATAAGATCATTCCATGGACTAACGAGTTTTTACAGGAAGTTTATCATAAATTTCAATTCTATTTGTAATGCTATGACTGAGACAATGAGAGGAGATAAAATAGAATTCAAATGGGCACATGGAGCTGATAAAAGTTTTGAGACTTTGAAACAAAAGGTTGTTGAATTACTTGTGTTAGCCCTACCTGATTTCAATAAGGTATTTCAAGTTGAATGTGATGCAAGTGGCAGAGCAATAGGAGCTGTGTTAACTCAAGAAGGTAAACTTGTTGCTTTCTTTAGTGAAATGTTGAATGATGCTAAAAGAAAATATTGTCTATGATCAAGAATGCTATACTATTGTTCAAGCTCTGAAGAAATGGAGACATTATTTGATGCCAAGTGAATTTGTGTTATATACTGATCATAAGGCTTTACAATATTTGGCAAGTCATAACAAGTTGAATCAGAGACATATGAAATGGGTAGAGTATTTGTAGAATTTCACATTTGTGATAAATCATAAGAGTGGAGATTCTAATCGAGTTGTTGATGCATTGATTAAAAGAAGATCTTTGTTGACTGAAATGAGAATTGAGGTTCTTGGCTTTGATGATATGAAGCATTTGTATGAAAATGACCCTGATTTTTCTAAGCAGTGGAGAATGTGCAGAGAACCTATTCTAAATCAGCCAAGTAATTACGAAGACTTTCATTCAAGAAGATATGTTGTTCAAAGGTATTCAGTTATGTATACCGAGAGGATCAATGAGAATCAATTTGATCAGGAAAAGACATAGTAGTGGTTTGGCTGGACATTTTGGAATTGATAAGACATTGAGTTTATTTAAGGAAAGGTATTTTTGGCCTCAGTTGTATAAGGATGTTCAAAAATTTGTGAATCGTTGTAGAGTTTGTCAAGTTGCAAAAGGAGTAAGCCAAAATACTGGATTGTATACACCGATACCTTGGAGTGATATCAGCATGGATTTTGTTTTTGGCTTATCGAGGATAGTAAGAGGTAATGATTCCATATTTGTTGTTGTGGATAGATTTTCCAAGATGACACATTTCATACCATGTAGAAAAACATCAAATACAATGCATATAGAAGATCTTTTCTTCAAAGAGATTGTCATATTGCATCGATTACTGAGGAGTATCATCTCTGAAGAGACAGTAAGTTTGTTAGCTATTTATGAAAAACACTTTGGAAGAATTTGGACACTGAGTTGAAGTATAGTTCTACATTTCACCCATAGACTGATGGACAAACAGAGGTTATAAAACGAAGTTTGGGTAACTTGTTGAGATGCTTAGTTGGAGGCACACCGAGTAACTGGGATTTGACATTGGCACAAGCAGAGTTTGCATATAATAGTTCAGTAAATAGAAGTAATGGAAAGACACCTTTTGAGATTGTTCATGGCACACAACCGGGAGCTATATCATGTTAGTAATAACTGAGAGGGGGGGTGAATTAGTGGCTTCAAAAATATTCCAATTAATCAACCCAAAAACTTAGTACCGCAATATTAAGCCTCTAGTTATCTTCAGTCCTATAAGATGAATGCCTTCAAATATACTTATCAAATTACTACTGCTCAGAATGCTTTGTTAAACCTTATTCTTTATGTTTACCGAATACCAGTCTTTCAATTTACCGAAAAATAGAAAATTACTTAGAGTATACCGATCAATCCAGATTAGCTACGTGTAATGCAAAACACTAAAGTAATGACTCATAAACACATTGAAAATGGATTTTTAACGTGGAAACCCTGTTAAGGGAAAAACCACTTGGGATTGATAACCCAAAATTTTCACTCTTCTGAAGTGAACTCGGTGAAGAGCCAACCCTGTTAAAAGGTTACAAACACAATGTTAGGTGTGACCTTGTTAGAGGATTTAAAAGATTAGTTTGTCACTTGATATCAGACATTTCTATGCTACCTTTCTTGTCCAAACTCTTCTGGTTTGTCAAATGGTATTTGGCATCTCATGCTATCTTCATGATCAAACTTTTTGATACTCCTTGGGATGTATCTCAATAAGGATCTTTAAATCTCGCTCAGTTAAGAGGCTTTCTAAATCAATGGTTAAACTGAAACAGTATGATCTGTTCACATATACAACTTATACTTGCAGATTTACAGATCTATTGTAAGCTCATTAAACCAATCTGATCAATATATCTTTTCAATACCTTTGCTCCACTTTTGTTCTGCTCGATGATGTTATGCTCTGTTGCTCGGTGTCCGCAAAAATCTTTAGCTCTTTCCTCAGCTTGATTGATCAGGATTGTATGAAGTTGTTCTTCATCAGTTTCTCTCCAACATCCTCTTTTTCATTCACTCCCCTTAATTCGTAATGAATTAAGTTGTCTCTTTATAGACACGATATCACAATTTCTAGGTTCTTGATTTTCTTGATCTTGGCGTGATCCACAATCTTAGCTAATCTGATTTAAATCAAAACTCTTGTTTTGTCTTGCAGAGATCTTCTTGCCAACTGGACAAAACAACTTTAAATCCTTTACTTATCTCTAGATTTATCTTATCGATGAAAACAATGATAACTACTAGTTAAGTCTATATTTAGCTCTGCCACCTAGATATTTTGTCATTTCTGAACTCAAGTTAACTTCGGTGTTTTAACTCTTTGTAAGCTTCAGTCAACACTCCAGTTCTCATCGGGCTTCTCCATCCGGTTACACTTTGATTCTGATCGTCGGGTATGCTTGTGATTCTGCTCGTCTGTAATGTTCGTCGAGTTTCTTGCTCGGGCATCACTGTGACTTAACTTTTGGTTATCTCTGTCCATTGGGTTCCACTAGCCGTCGGTGTTTGAAGTCACTTAGTGAATGCTTGTCTTTTATGCATTATTGAAAGCATAATCTTTATCTCTCTGATTCTCTGAAGTCTTTGACACTTTGATTATAATCGATTAGATTATATCAAGTTGACATTAATGACAATACAATGACTTAACTGATTTAATGTATTGCATTATCTTTCTGCATTTCGGTGATCAACTTAACATCTTCAAACATTCAATCAGTTACATGTCATCATATCAGACTTGAGAAATATTGTTGGAGAAGAAAAGAGGAGTGATGAAGGAGAAAAATTTGTTGAGTTTATGAAGACATTGCATGAGGAAGTGAAACATAAGTTGGAGTAGAGTAATTAGAAATACAAGGATAGTGCAGATAGAGAAAGAAGACATAAGATTTTTGAAGTTGGTGATGCAATTATGGTTCATTTGAAGAAAGACAGAGTTCCTATTGGAACATATGGTAAATTGAAGATGAAGAAATTTGGTCCTTGCACGATATTGAGAAGGTTTGACAGTGGAAATGATTGTGAAGTAGAATAACCTGATGACATGGATATATCACCTATATTCAACATTTCAGACTTGTATGAGTATCATGAATCTGATGAAGAAGTGACAGTACCGAGTGATTATCCTAATAAACAAATAGAAGAAGTTGAGTAGATTTTGAAACAGAGAGTTGGCAGAAGTACAAGAGGAAAGGATTACATGGAATATATGGTAAAGTGGAAGAACAGACTGATTGAGGACTCGTCTTGGATTTCTCAATCTAAGTTGGATTCAATTCAGGTTGTACCTGACTCATGATTCAAAGAATCTTTTCTTTTAACCCCAGGTGTCTGATGCAGGAACATCTTGGGTTCTTGACAATCCTGTATCAACCAAAAATATGTTTGTTTTGGTTCGGTAGGTTGTTGGAGACTGCTCGGTAACTGCTCGTGTTTGGTCGGTTAAAGGTTTGTTGGTTCACCGCTCGGGCTCGGTTACTTATCTTTGTTGGCTTCACCGACGGGGTCTCGGTGGTTGTTCTTGACTGCTCGGTGATTTCACCGAATGGTCTTTGTGCTCGGTAGTCTTTCTCACCAAGTTGGTTTTTGGATGTTGGATCTTCTGACCGACATGTGCATTTAATTTATGCAGCGTAATTAATGTTGGGGACTCTCATTGGGATGTGTGTGGACCTAAATCTAGGTCTTTGTTGTTTTGTATGTATGATCTTTAGATTCTTTGGTGCCAACCTCTTTGGTGGACTCTTGTATATATTTAGTTTCTGTTCTTAGATTTAAAAGGGAGTGTTGAGTAACGAAGGAGTTAGAAGATTTGGATCGCAAGTCTGTGACCTCACATGTATGAAGATTATTCTGTAAAGATCTGAATGTATATGGTCGTAACCAGGAAGGCCTTACAACCCGACATGTATGATGTTTGATGAAATAATATAAAGTTATGCTTTATTTCTCTCCCATTTTGTGTATGTTGCTTCCGACTTGTGTCTACAAGGTAGTTTGGTAGCTGGGAGTACCTTAGGCCCTGGTTATCCATCCCTCCTTGCGTCAAATATACTATACATATAGTACTTCAAATGCTAGATATGAAATGATGTTTAACAATATAAGAGAAAATAAATTATAATACCAAATACTTGAACATAGCAAAATTGCAACATACCCAATAGAGAATGCAGTATACTTAAACATTGAAAATTGAAAATTAAAGTTTTTATTTTGAGCATTGAATTTCAAATTACCAATTACTATTAAAAATCCAAATTATCGACAAATAGAAGATTTTGATTTATATTATATCAAAACTATCATAAAGTCTAAAGATGATTACAATGAGTAGCATGATATCAAAACAAGTACAAAATCATGTCAAAATGTAGTGAAGGGATGCCTCTAATCATCCCCCAAGGAAAAATCCTCATCACTAGAACTATTGGACTCCTCACAGTCAAGATCTACCAAAGGAACACCAACCAACCCTACATCTCTAGTTGATGTTGTCTCATCCTCATCAATACATGATGTCTCCTCTGGCTCTACATCCCATCGTATTGTTGGGCTCTCCTTGTACATGTGTTTCCTATGGTCCATGATACGCAAGGCACTATGTACATCCACTAACTTCTATGCTCTCCTAAAGGAGAGTTTGTTCCTCTTAAGAGAGTGGATGAAGCTATAAGTAGACCAATTCCTCTTTGTAGCTAAATAACTAGAAACTTGATATAGAAAATGAATGGCTAGTGTGGTAATCTTTTACCTTTGTAATCCATGTCATTTCCACCACAAAATTGGATGCTCTTGTGCCATAGTTCTGATATCCATCTTTGCCACATCTGAATAACCTGTAAGTGTGACAAATTTCCTCCACTCATTGTGAATCTTGCCAGTAGTTTCATTATCATACATCTTACTAATGCACCTCAAGAACCCTTCCTTCACCTCATCATCTTGAAGTGATTTAACTCTACCAAGCCTAGCCATGTACCACTTTGGATTCACTGCATAAGCAGCCATGTACAAAGGAGTGTTCATCTTGTCCTATCTGCGCTAAATGATTGGTTGAATGTAATCATTGTAGAATGCTAAAGTTGGGTCCTCTCGCACAACAACCCTCATATGGTCAAGCATAGAATCGATGTACTCATACACCTCTCCAAGGGTAGGTGCATCCCCATCACCATATCTGATCACCTGAAAAGTCGGATTAATGATAGAAACTATGTATTTTGCATCACTCCAAAATTGATCACTTTTCACTATCTCCTTCACACTCTTCCCCTACTATGTCTTGTTCTCAGTCCATCGGTTCCACCCATTTGTCTTAACCATGAGTTGTAGTGCCTCTTGAAACTAAAAAATTCTCTCCAAGAGAATGTAATAGGATGCATGTCTGGTCTCAACTAGTTTCAATAACTCCTTCTTTATGAAGGTCCTAAAGAGTGCATGTGAAGTGTGGTGGTTGTAGATAAACATCTACACATCTCTTGCATTGCTGACCACTCCTCTAATCCAGTCAATCTTCTCCATGTCCTTGAGTGCATTGTTCATGGTATGCACACAACATGGAGTCCACCAAATATGTCTATAGGTTGCCTCAATAAGCTTCCCTACAACTTTGCATACATGTGTTGCATCTTGCAATGCTCTAAACAATCGACCACTCTAAGAAAGTATGGGCTCTCTACACATGTAACCATAATGTTGGTGAGTGTACTGTGGCTAATGTTTGTCCACCCATCCATAACTATGCTGCATCCAGACTCTATCCAACATGCCTTCATTTGCTCCATAAAAATATTGATCTTGGTATACCGGTTATCCAAGATTGTGGTCCTCAATTTGTGCTCACCTGGTGGAACAAATGATGATCCCCCCTTTGCCATCATCGACATCATATCCTTATAATAAGGAGATTGAACTACATGCAATGGTATGTCATTGGCAAAGAAGAACCTTCCAATAGAATCATCTATCTGATCCTTCAAATCCACATTGAACAAATCAGCTATGGGGTTACTTCTTTCCTTGTATTTCCCCTTATCGTTGCCCTCCCCTGTTGAACTCTGAGTGGATGAAGGTCCTGAGGCTGACCCTGACATCGTTCCTTCTCTCTGATGCATGACACAAGTAGAAGTATGTGGTTGCCCCCATAACTGTTAAATTGGTTGAACCTCTTGCCTAAAAGCCAAAGTAGTAGGCATTGCAGCTACACTATCCTCAGGAACACCCCAAACCTTGTTTATCTCAATTTTATACTTGACATTTGTAGCTTCCATAAAAAATTTACATGCACCCACACCATAGACTATCCAAAAGAGCAATTATGCATTAACTCTAGTGATGCTCCCAGACCATCCTGCACAACAAAATTACATTTCTATTTTCTTGTGCCACCACTTGTTGGTGTTGAGGCAGTTACTCTTGTTGCAAATTGTTGGAGAGGGGACTTGGGATCATAAGGAACCCTAACAAACTTTGTCAAAAGCTGAGGGGCAATTTATAAAAGGTGGTCCACTAGCAATAAAACTAGTTTGGGCTTCCAGATCAGCCCCATGGTCACTTTCCTCAGGCTCAACCTCAGGCTCAAGTTCATAATCTAATAGACATGCACCCTCAAACTGAACTTCCATTTCATCTCCATTGATATCATGACCATGAGAGCTCATTTTGACACTACATTTCCCAAAATGAAAAAATTTCAGCCTAATTAGTAATTTAAAAAATAAAAAATAAATTATTAAGAAACTAGTTTCAACCTAAGCCCTAATTTAGAAACAACAAAAAATATTGAACAACAAAAACAAAAACACAACAAACAACAAACATGAAAACACTTTCGACAAGATTTTAGAAACAACATTGAATATTTCAAAAGAACTTGAAAATTGAAATTTATTTTTAGAAATAAAAACTAGAAAATAAAACAAAAATAAATTCTAAAAACCCTACCTTGTGCTTGATGAATCTCTTCAAGGAAGGTGTATAATCTTCATCTTCTTCTTCTTGGTCTTCTTTCACTTGCAATCACTTCTTGCACTCCTTCAATCACTCTTTGCACTCTTTTTCACTCTTCTCTATCAGTTATAGAAAACAAGTTGAAATCCAATTGTGGGGAAAAAATAAAGTTTGGAGGGACTTATGTTGGCTTGGAGTGGCCAAAATGGGACCCGCCTACTTTTAGGGTTCAAATAGAACCCTAATATAAAAGTCGAAACTTTAAAAAAAAAAAAACCTCACTTTTTTACCATGTTGATGTTGTCTGGCTACGGGGGACATTCAGACATCCCCGAGATGGTCGAGGGAGGCCTGGGCATCCCCCGGATGTCTGAACATACCCGTGTCCCGGCGGCGTTCTGGCAGTTATTTGGTGGTGGGAAGGCGGTGGTGGGGGATGAGGGAATGCCACATCCCCATCCCGAGGACGTCTCCAACCCAGGTGCAGGGGGTTTTTTTTTTGGGGGGGGGGGGGACACGTCCCTGTGTTACACTGAATAGAATTAATGTTTATAGATGCCACTCAAGCATTGCATGAGACTCCAAAATTCATAGAAATTATTTATGATCCTAGATCTACAAGTAATAATTGGAAGTTGACTTATCCTCATGTTTTTCTCATAGCATATCATCCCCAATTGGATGGACGAACTAATGTGGTCAACAAGTGCTAAGAGGGCTACTTCTAATGTTTTGCTTCATATAAATAAGAGAGGTGGGCGCAACATATACCATTAGTAAATGGTGGTATAACACTTCATCAAAAGTATCTCTATTTTTTGCATTATAGAGGTACCATTGACCATCCATTACCTCTACATTGAAAGAGCACCCAAAGTTTAGAGTAGTTGAATGACACATCCACCACCAACAAGATGCACTCTCTGGTCTTAGGGAGAGTTTGTAATTCCAAAGTAGGAGATTGAGCCATATGATGACATCCATAGATAAGCAAACTTCCATTCAAGCAATAAAAGACTGATAAAAAAATTTCACCAAAATAGTATGGCCCTTATAAGGTTCTAGATATAGATGATTGATAGTGTAGCATATGATTTGGAGTTATCTAGGTCAACAAAAATACGTCTAGTCTTACATGTCCTCTAGCTAAAGAAGATCATTAAGAAAAGTTTCAATCTAGTTAGTGTTACCAAAGCTTAATGAGGAGGTTGGAATGATTTTGGAACTTAAGGGAATCCTTTTAAGCATGCATCAAGAGATTGTAGAGGAAGGTGATTATAGAGTATTTGATCAACTAGAAGCATTTTACTATCAAAGATGCTATGAGGAAAAATGAAGATTTCATGCAAAAACATTCAGAATTAAATCCACATTAAGGGCAATGCTTCTTTGAAGGATGGTGTGCTATGTCCTTAACATATACCTATATTTGTATATTATGTATGTATGTCTATGTTAATTATTATTATCATATTGCAAATTTGGTTCTTATTAAAATCTTTGAAGGATTCTCTCTTAAAGTAACTTATTATTATCAACTATTATAAAGCATTTGCAACTTCTTAATTCATTCTTCTTTATGAAAGTAATTTCATTAAAAAAATAACAAAATCACAACCAAATTAATTGAAATAGAAACACTAAATATAAAATATAGATCATCAAAAATAGGAAGGACATAATGTTGTAAGGGATGCCAACTCAATCTCTTAAAAGTATCAATTGATATCAAATTATAATTTTGCAAATTATTCTGCGGTGTTTGACATTGATTAGAATTCAAAAGATGCACATGCTGATAGATAGTTTGTAGCAAATGGATAACCTTAACAACAAATATCTTAAGATTGATACACACTAGCCCGTTTGTTTCGTGGAATTTGTGCATGCTGGAATTGCCAATTCTAGAATTGAATCCATTCTGGCAATTGTGCTATTCTCAAAACGAATTCTAGAATATGGGCTTGTCCTGTTTGGTTCACCTAGAAGATGACTGAGAAGATGCCAATTTTGCGTTTGGTTCCGCACAACTAGAATTGGAATTGGTGTTTTTGCACACATACACATATACACACACACATGTGTGTATATATACACACATATACACACATATATACACACATGTATATACACACACGTGTATATACACACACGTGTATATACACACACGTGTATATACACACACGTGTATATACACACATGTGTATATATATACATATATATATATACAAATTTGTATATATATGCATACACATGTGTGTATATATACACACATATATATACACACATGTGTGTGTATACACACACATGTATATACACACACATGTGTATATACACACATGTATATACACATACATGTATATATACACACACATGTGTGTATATATGTGTGTATGTACACATATACATGTGTGTATATACACACATGTGTGTGTATATACACATACACACATATATATATACACACATGTGTGTATATGTGTGTATATATATACACATACACATATATATACACATACATGTATGTATATACACATGTATACACATATACACACACATATACACACATATACACACGTGTATATATATATACACACATGTATATATACATACATACACACATATGTGTGTATATATATACATGTGTGTATATACACATATATATATACACACAAGTATATATATACATCCTTATAGCAATATAATATACATTATTGAAACAAAAATGGGAATGAATTTTCCTTCCCAAAATAATACTTTCAATTCCAATTCCAACTTTCAATTCCAATTCCAGGTCTGAGAAGGAATTGTGGAATGCTCAAAATGACTCAAAATTAGAATTCGCATAACCCTATTCCAATTTTTAATTTTGGAATCAAACAGATAATTAAACATTTTGGAAATTCAGAAATGCCAATTCCCCTTCAATTCCGCGAAACAAACGGACCCTAAAAGTGATATAATGAGCTCTACCTATTGACGCCCCCAAAAAGTCTGCTTTACCTAGTCCTCGGTTCATAGTAGTTTTCCTTTGGGTACACAATGCTTATTTTCCTAGTCCTTACGTCACACAACTCTAGCCCTTAGCAGGCAGATACTGCACTTAGATTTTCCTGCTGAGCGCTCTAAGATTTCTGGTCTAGCAAACATGTCTTTTGGTTTTGCTGTAAAGCCTAAGTAGAATGGGAGGGATTACTCAGTTCATAGCAACTTAACATACCCTGTCAATGTTGTAAGAGCCCATGTTAAACAGATTAACATTGCCCAGATGTTGATTTTGATAAAGCTTGGCATATGAAAACAAATGAGATTCTGTAAATTTCTGAAAGATATAATAAAGTGATATCTTCCAAGCTACAATCAAAATTACATTTCACTTGTACTGATAAAATTGCTAACGTGACTACTTGTCTCTAGAAAATAACAAATATATTAGTCCGTTTGGTTGCACCCCATAACCGGGTTATGCAGCCCATAACCCGGTTATGGGGTGCAATTCCTTGTTTGGTGACCTCTAAATTGAATGCGAATATGGATTTGCAAATCCCCATTTGTGCAAAAA
>MU226380.1:1808273-1818644 GCA_018584345.1 Thuja plicata
TGTTAAGATCTACTTCGTTTGAAGCTTTAGCAACACTGTTAAGTGTGCACTCTGTTAAGAGATTTGGAAAGAATGGTTAAGTCCACCTTCTACAAAAGGATTTTAGATGTGATGCACTTATTAGAATGCAACTACATAAGTCTTTGATTTGATGATATATGCAATCTTTAATTGCTGATAACAGATCCTTTTAAGCTTCATACATAAGTAATCATCCTTCTATGATTGAATAATACCTTTATCTGCTCGTCGGTAGCCTCTGTGTGTTCTTGACAACTGATGTGTTTTGTTTCTGACCTTTGCATGAATTTTGCCTTCTACTCCTTAGATGCTCTACGTGGCTATCAACAACAATGAATTCATGTACTCACAATTGAGTTTGAACATCTATTTATACTAACTTAGGCTCAGTTCTTGATTCATGCATCGCAAGTTAACTCTAGATCCAAGGTTTACAACTTGACCTTGATCTTTAGTTAGATATGTTTTAGATCCGTTAGGATGCTTTAAAACATTTACTTAAAGCTTGCTTGACCCTCAAGTTATTATTTAAAACAAATAAAAACTCTATAAATAGAATTACATTGCTTTATCCATCGTGTAAAAATTAGATCCATAATTTGCGGGTTCTTTAACTGACTGTCGGTTGATTTTCTTGCTCATTGGTGTTCCTTTCTTGAACTTGTCATCAGGTATGCCTTTTCTATTCCTGTCGGGTTAGTTCTCAAAACTGTGTCACCGGTAATGCTTGTGGTCGCCGGTGATGCTTGTCGATTCCATACTTAGCATTTTTCTTGTGACCTTTGTATTCTGTCGAGTATGCTTGTTGTTCGCCGGTAATGCTTGAAGTCTGTTGGTGATGCTTGTAGCCTGGCGTTAATGATTTAGTCTACCAGTGATCTCTGTCAATGTTTTTCACTAAGTGTACTAATGGAAAAATAATGTCATCAATTTCTTCACCTCTTGCTAAGGTTTACACACCAACCATTATTTGTCACGCTCACTCAAAAACCAATCAAAAAATTCATCCAATAAAGAAACCATTAGATATTTTCTCTAAGGAATAATAACAAAGGATCATAAGCTCCAATGCACAAGAAAAGTTATATGTCTTTTTTTCATATTGCTAGTCCTATTTACAAGTCATCCAATATGACTTCCTTAAGGCTCTTAGGAAGGCTCAAACATAAATATCTATCTCAAAACTTCTTATATAATCACCTCTTTACAAGGACATATTAGACCACTGATAATCCTTACAGGATCAGAAGTTGTCATTAGTATACAAGGAAACAGTTTTGGATTGTCAGTCATAGTGTAAACCGACAGACAGTTTACAATGTAACCCAAGGAAGACAGTTCACGGTGCAAATCGAGCACAACAGATCATAGAGTAAACCAAGCACAGAATGTCTACAGAGTAAACTGAGCAGAATGATTACAGAGACATCGCCGAGCACAGTCTACAAAGTATACCAAGCACCAGTCTACCGAGAGACATTTTTTATTCATGAGAAAAGCGTATTTGAGATACACGTCAGCTAAAGCACTCTAGTCTTAAAAATAGCTTTATGCTTGGCTAGAAAACCGTTTCTTGAGGATCAAGAAAAGCGTAATTGGTAGATTTAATCAGCTTAACTGATTGTATACATGCAAACTAGGAGATCAGGGTCAAGTTGTAAACCTTTGATCATTAGAGTTATCAAGAAAAGTGTGAAACCTAATTAGGTCATAATCTTATATAAATCAATGTAGTAATCAATCAAGAAGCAGATTATTGTAGCCATAGAGGAAATCTAAGGATTAGATAGAGGTTTTCATGCACAAGGACAGATAAAGAAGAATTCAGTTTATCAAGAACTACATACACCAAGCAGAACATAGGTATTATCAATCACAATAGGTGATACATATATTTTGTGAACTTAATGGATTTGTAATCATCAATTCAATATTGCAAGCTATCAGGTCATAAGTATTTTTGTCTGCTCTCTAACAATCTTAGCAAATAGAAGAAATCCTTCAAGAAGGTGGACTTAACAATCTTATTGTAAATCTCTTAACCAAGTGCACACATACATTGTGTTGTTAAAATATCTTAACTGAGTAGATTTAACAAGTCTGACATGTTACCCCTAACATGGTAAGATCATAAGAAGTGATCAAAACTTGTAGACTTAATCGGAACCTTCCATTCTGCAGATAGTGAAGCTTTGTGGGTTTCATCCCCACCACAATTTTTACCTTCTAACATGGATTTTTTGCATTATCAATTCTTGTGTCATGTGTAAATGAATTTCATGAATGTTTCTATGTTTGTTTACATGTACTTACATTTATTTTATGATATTACATGCATGAAGTAGAAAATATACAATGGTCGGGCATGCACTTACCTTTACATTGTATGATCTTTTCTCTCAAGTGATTTAAACTTTTCCAAATAAGAGATCTAGCTCTTATACGAATTGTTGGAATAATGGAAGGGTGTGCACTGAGAGGGGAGGGGTGAGTCAATACCCTTAAAAAAATTTACCAATTAAACCCTGACAAAAATATTGAGAGTCAGAAGTTGCAGATACAGATTTTCTTTGAGCAATACAAAGAAGCAAGAATCAAACTGAAAGAGTTATTGGATGAAAGAAAAGTCATGGCATCTTGCTACATTGAAAATGACTATCGTGAAGAAGAGATACCTGATTTATTTGATTCATCTAGATCTGGATCTGGTAATACATCTGACACATCTGAAGGAAGCATTACAAATCTAAATGAGATCAATCAACATTTGTCTGAACAAGTAAAAGTACTGCAGACCGGTCAAGAGACACAGATGGTAAGAATGATTGATGTTATGAATAATCAAGACAAGCTGAACAAGAAATAACTTTAGCTATTGATGACATGAGGAATATTACTGAAAAGTTGCAAGAGAAAGAATCTGAGATACATAGACTTACTGAACATCACATTAAGATCACCAATCAAATAGTTCTTATGAGTCATGAGGCCAACCGAGTGAACATAGAACTTAATGGAAAATTAGAAGATATTGGTGAACTGAAAGAAGAAAATGAGAAACTGAAGCATGAAGCAAAGATTCAACAACAATATAATGATATGATCAAGAAAGATGAAGACAGTACAAAAAGAATGGACGATTTTCTAAATGGACAAAGAAGACTCAACAACAATACCGATTTAGGGTATACCGAGCATGGAGAATCATCAAACCAAGATGATCAAAGGGATGTCTACACAAATTCAAGAGAAAATAAGTGTTCATGTAATCACTTTGGAAAACCAGGCCACACATCAAATGTCTACAAGAGCAAGGCTAAAGGTATTCCTAAATCTACTTCTACATTCATAGGTAATTGTTATAACTGTAACAAGCATGGACACAAAGCACATGAATACAGATCTAAGCATAACAAAGAAAAGAAGAAATATTACATGGAGAAACTTTGTTCTACTTGCAACATACATGGACACACATCTCATGAATGTAGGAAAAAGAAAAAGCAAGTACGGAAACCTAAAGAGCAAGAAAATGCTTATAAATTGAGAAGAGTCTGTAACTCATATGTTTGGGATTACAACACTTGTACAAATTGCACAACATGCAGTAAATATGGGCATATAGCTTCTAACTGTATGAGGAAATGGACAAGAAGGTCTAGAAGCTGGACTAGCCCCAGAATGGCATGCTTACACTATCATAAGGTTGGTCACCTAAGCAAGGACTGCAGAGACCGAGTGACAAAGTCAAGCACTTTTGCTAATGGCAATACTATTGAAGACATCAAGAGAATGAGAAATCAAATGTGGAGGAGAGCTTCAAACAATGACAATGCTGGACCAAGCACTACAGTTGGTGACACCTCATCTAAAGGATTAGGTGATTCCACCACCCCCACCTAAGCAATACAAGTAAGTATGGAACTGTACTCTACAAAGTTTTATTTTACATCAATTCCTATACTCATTGAGAATATGCCAAATTAGCATGAATGAAGATGCACTATGCTATTACTTGTTATGTTTTGTGATTCTAGTTTTGTCGGTTAATATGAACCGAACATAAACTGCACGTTGGTAAACATATAAAAGATAAAAGAGTTGACACCATATACCAAGCATTGTCGATAAACATGTGAGAGACAACCAAGTTAACACCTTGTACCAAGTATTGAATACTCACCGAGCTGAAGTCTTTGGTGTGTTGACCAAGCATCGTTGTTTTGTCGACCGAAAAGTAGGTGAAGCATTCAATGCATCACTTAGGGCACATTGTCTATAAAAGGGTCGATGAAAGCTCATTTCATTCACCCAGCAATAAAGAGAGAGAGAAGAGTGAAAAATAATGACTAAGAAGCGACAAGATTGCAGAGCTACCAACAACAGATTCAAAGCCACTCCGACAGATTCTGAGCATCCACAACAAAGATCAAGTGAATATCTAGACTCACTGAGATAACTGTTTATTTATGGAGAAGCCCTCATTTTTCAAACAATGGCAACCACATCACAGGTCATGAAGATTAAGAATGCAAAGGAAAAAAAGATACCTTGATAAAGAACTCAACATGCAAAGAACCAAACTACAAGTTCTTCCCTGAGGTTGCTGCTCAACCCGATGACAAGGGAGAATTTTCAAGTATTCCTTCTAGGGTTTTGCTGGTTGAAGATATCTGTACATACATTCACTACAAGGTTGTAGAGATCAAAGACCTTGAAATTCAGGAAGCTTACCATAAGTTGTTTAAGGATGGAAACCTATGGGATGTGTAACACCCTGCCAAGGAACCCAAGAGAGATTAACCTAGAACATGATACTATGTTTGCTGAATAATTTTTTTTCCTAAAGTTTACATAAAGAGACATACATTAATGCAGAAGCAAATACCAATTATGAACATGTCATACACTCACATAGATTACAAGAATCAAGGGTTCCATGAGGTTGAATTATGTAAACAAAAACACAACTAAACATCATAAGAAAAGATTCCATTTGAATATATATAACAATTACAACTTACAAAAACATAGTTAAAAACCTCATGGATAACCATGAAACCACCATAAACTCACATCCACTGCACATGTCATAGGGTATGTGGTAATCACTCTAATATACATAATATACAATATCCAGATTAGGTATCACATGTGATACTCTAATACAAGATTTATAATAAATGAAAGGTAGGTACATAATCAATAATGAAGAAACATAAAGAGCTCATCTGCATAAGATCCATCAAGCACTGGAACAAGGACGTTGATTCTCAATGGGTAAAGAATCACTACCACCCATCCATGTGGAACCACAAAGGTCCACCCCACCGTGCTAAGGAGATAACAATAGAACCCACTCAGATATCCAAAACTAATAAGGAAGTAACCGCTAAGCAAGGGATCTTGATAGCTCTCTAATCTAGGTGTACTATACATCATGAAAGGTAAGACTCACTAATCCATAGGAAACAGACACACGTAGGAAATCTAGATTGTGTAAATGAAGGTGTCACCATGCACGTCTAACCCTTAAGTTTTGTCCTAGAAATCCCAATGGATCCCGGCACTTAAGTGACCATACATGGCATCAATGACCTCCCAAACTGACAAGACCACTAACTATGCCAGACACACACCTCTCAAAGGCGGTAGGCATCATCTCATCCTCCATCTTAGCCTATGATGACATTAAGTTTTTCCATTAGTACACTTAGTGAAAAACATTGACAGAGACAATTGGTGTAGCTAACCGATGCACAAAAGAGAGGATACCCGACGAGGTAAAAAGTGCTAAGTATGGAATTGCCCGATGAACACTGACAAGTGTTGTACCGATGAAGTAAACAGGACATCACCGACGGGTCAATGATATAACACAAAGATCATCACCGATGATATAGTTTTGAGAACAAAACTGACAGAGCAGAAAAGGCATACCCGACGAACAGTTCAAGAAAGGAACACCAACGGAGAAGAAAACCGATAGAATGACAAGGTAGCCCGACCATCAGAACTGACAGTCAGTTAGAGAACCCAAAAATAGTGGATCCAACTTTTACACGTCAGATAAAGCATTGCAATTCTATTTATAGAGTTTTATTTTGTTTTCAATCATTACTTGAGGGTCAAGCAAGCATAATGTAAATGTTTTAAAGTATCCTGACAGATCTAAAACATATATAACTAAAGATCAAGGTCAAGTTGTAAACCTTGGATCTAGAGTTAACTTGCGAAGCGTGAATCAAGAATATAGCTAAAATCTAGTATAAATAGATGTTCAATCAATTGTGAATTATGGATTCATTATTGTTGATAGCCACGAAGAGCATCTGAGGAGAAGAAGGCAGAATTCATGCAAAGTTCAGAAAAATATTATATCTAGTTATCAAGAACACATAGAGGCTACCGACATGCAAAGAAAGGTATTATTCAATCACGAAAAGATGATTACCCATACATAGGAAGCTTTATTGGATCTGTTATCAACAATTAGAGATTGCATACATCATCATATCAAAGACTTATGTAGTTGCATTCTAACAAGTGCATCACATCTAAAATCCTTTTGTAGAAGGTGGACTTAACAGTTCTTTACAAATCTCTTAATAGAGTGCACACTTAACAGTGTTGCTAAAGCTTCAAATGAAGTAGATCTTAACAGGTCTCCACTATAATACTCCTAACAGGTGTAGGTCATCAGAAGTGACCAATTGTAAGCCTTTACTGGCTCCTTCTTATGTGCAGATAGTGAAGTCTTGTGGGTAACAATCCCCACCATAGTTTTTACTTCCTAACGGGAGTTTTTCGCGTTACGATATCTTGTGTTATGTGTTATCTATTTTCATGAATGTTTCTTGTATGGTTACATATTAAAGAACTTATGTTATGATTGCATATGCATAAATAAAGATGAACAGTTAGATAAAAGAATTTACAAACTGATGACTAAGGGTTAATGGGCTAACCAAGAAAAGTTTTAGAGGTACTGATTCACCCCTCCCCTCTCAGTACTACATTCACAATATAATTCCAATAGTTGGTATCAGAGCTAAGTCTCTTTCTTGAAAAAAATCTTAAAGACTTAAGAGAAAAGATCAGAGCAATGGAAAAGTACAGTCTGGATAAGACTATTGAGAATGAGAAAATATAGATGCAGATAAACTATGAGCAGTATAAAGAGGCAAGAATCAACTTCAGAAAAATTCTTGATGAAAGAAATATTATGGCAACTAGGCTGAATGAGAAGGACTACAAAGAATCAGAAATACAAGATTACTTTGATTCAGCAGAATCAACATCAAGTAAAACATTAGACCAATCAGATGAAAAGATCAAAAGTCTACATGAGGCCAATCAACATCTGACTGAGCAATTGAGAATGCTGCAAATTGGTCAAGAGACTCAAATGGTGAAAATGATTGATGTCATGAATGATGCAAGAAAAGCTGAAAATGAAAGAACACTAGCCATTGATGATATGAGGAAAATAACAGAGAAGCTGCAAGAGAAAGAATCAAAAATTCAAAGACTTACTGAGCATCACCATGAGATTACCAATCAGATTATTCTTATGATTCAAGATGCAAACAGACTAAATACAGAACTCATTGAAAGAATACAGTCTATTGGTGAGCTAAGAGAAGAGAATGAAAAATTGGAGCATGAAATCAAAGTCCAGAATCAACACAACAAATTGATCAAGAAAGCTGAAGATAGCAACAAAAGGAAGGATGATTTTCTTGATGGACAGAGAAGAGTCAACAACTACATAGGATTAGGGTACAACGAGAATGGTGAATCTTCTAATCAACCAGATCAAAGGAATGCTTTCACAACCCCAAGATCTAAGAAGTTGTCATGCAATCACTGTGGAAAACCCAGCCACGCCTCAAACATTTGCAGAAGCAAAATGAAAGGTATTCCTCAAGCACAATCTAGTTTCATTGGTAATGGTTATAAATGTCAAAAGAAAGGACACAAGGCACATGAATGCAGATCCAAAGTGACAAATCCAAAAGGGAAAACCTACATGGACAAGTAATGTCCTACTTGCAAGATGAATGGGCATACACATGAGGAGTGCTAGAAAAATAACAACAAGGCCTGGACACCAAAGGAAACTGATAATAGCTACAAACTGACCAGAGTTGGTACCTCATATGTTTGGGACTATAACACATGGGTAAACTACACAGTATGTGGAAGGTATGGTCATATTTCTACCAACTGTATGAGAAAGTAGACCAAAAGGTCAAGATGTTGGACCAATCCAGGTATGGCATGTTTGCATTGTCATAAGGTTGGACATGTGATAAAAGATTGCAAAGACCAACTGACAAATACAAGTACTCATCCCAATGGAAATACCATTGATGACATCAAGAGAATGAGAAACAAGATGTGGGTAAAAGCCACAAACACTGAAGGTGCTGAAACAAGCAATACAAATGATGACACCCTATCCAACAGATCTGGTGGCATCACTACATCCAACTAAAATGCACAAGTAAGTATGGAACTGCATTGTGAAAAGTTATATATATGCATCGGTTCCATTACATATTGATCACATAGACAAATTAGCATTATTAAAGATGCACCATATTGTCACTTGTAAAATATTGTTGAAAATCAACCATCGATTATTGGGTACAAATCTGCATCAGTGAACACACATAGAAAAGTTAGCACTATTTACTGGAATGTATCGGTCATTACACAAACACAAAGTTGCTAAGTGTAAACCGACGAACATCAGTGAACCTTGAGGCAACAAAAGTTGTCTTTGCCACTTTACCGACCATCATTGGTGAAGTCACCAAAGCTGCTAGCAACCCTGATGCTTTGCACAGACCCCAAAGATGCTATGAATGCTTCTACCGATGAACTCAGTCTTTGTATACCAATGAGTTGGTGAGCATTAATGACAACTTAGGGCACAAAAGTTATAAAAGCCCGACGGGTGAACTCATTTTCACACCCGCGATTTTCAAGCAACTAGGAGAACCAAGTAGAGTGATTAAGGAGAAAATTGAAGAGTGACCTCAACAAAGAATCAACACTTCTCAGAGGATTCACAGGCAATCATAGAGATTCAGTAAGTAACCATATTCACCGATCGCACTGTTTGATTTATGAAAAACCCTAAATTTATGCAACGCGATGGCATTGACTTCTATAGTTGAAAAGATTAAGGAAGATAAGAATAAAATGATCAAACTTGTCAATAGAGGCACTTGTGTTGAACCCAAATACAAGCTGCACCCAGAAATAACATCACAACCTGATGATTTCGCAATATTCTCCAGAATCCCACCTAGGGTTTTGCTGGTAGAGAACGTAAGGTCCTATATACACTGCAAGATCTCAGAAATAGGAGATCTAGACCTAGATAATGCCTACAGGGCACTATGTGATGAATCTGGAAACCTCAAAGAAGAGCACAAGCATCTGGAAGTGAAAGGACTCACGAATGCACTGCATTTTCCCAAAGTTTTCAAAATAGAATGGATAAAGATTGTTCTCAGCAGAATGCACAACAAGACTCTATGGCTTAATAAGCCAAAAAAAATAACAAATGATGTTATTCATGCAGTTATTGGTTATCCTATGACCGATAAACCACAAGCTCACAAGCACCCATCCCTGAAGGAAGTGGAAAAACTGACTAGTGCTAAATCAGACAAAAGAGCTCTCAAGGTCAACACTATCACCGACGTAGAACTCAAGTTTGGTGCATGTGTGATAGGATATAAAATATTCCAGGCAAGCAGAATGAATAGCATATCAAGCACTGCTATGAGCACAATATACAAAATCATCAAATAAGGAAAGAAAATGGATCTTGCAGAGATCCTGTTACATCAACTGGAGGAGAACATGTGCACTATAAGATCTTCAAGAACAAACACTTGTAAGTTTGGTTCCCTCATAATGTGCATATTCTTTTACTTTGAAGAATACTTTCCTTCAATAGGAAAAGTTGTATGGGACACAAGAAGACCTATAACCATTCAGATAGGTGAATTCATAGAATCACTAGGAACAAATTTTGATAATGTAATGCATGAGTATTTCAAAACCATTAAGGAAATGTTGTAAACTAGAACAAGGATTCCTAAAAATTTGATAGAGGAACACAAAGAGAATATATGTTTCATGGTAGATACTGATTTCATGTATATCCAAGTAGTAGTACCTAGGAAGTCATGGCTTTCACGGTTAGAATATGAAATCAAAATAGGACAAGCCAATGAGTGCATTGAGGCACTATTAAATGAACCAATTGACAACACACAAGAAAGATTTGGCACCTATGAGGAAGCCAAACAAAAGATCAAGACAGAT
>MU226380.1:1824083-1842840 GCA_018584345.1 Thuja plicata
CCCCCCCCCCCCCCCCCCCCGTTTTAACTATTAAAATTTTTTTAAAGTTTTTTTAAATAAAAATAAAACTTTAACAATGCGTTTTCTTTTTTTTTTTTTTTATATAAAAAAACTTCCTAAAAATGAAAGTACAAAAGATTTTCTTTATATATATTTTGTTAAAAAATGAAAAAATTTCCTTCTGCAACTTTTGTTTTTTTCTCTATTTTGTCTATTTGGGCATTTTTTCCAATTGACTGGTGAACTTTTAATTTACTGTATTTTTTTTCCAGTGACCTATAGTTTTCAAGTAATTAAATTTTTCAAAAGGAATTTATTTTTCTCCTTACTATAGTTTTCCTACTATAGTCATTTTGATTTTTCCATTTTCTAGGTCTTACATAGGGTCTTTTTTAATGAAATTTTGACAACAATTCCCTACCATACCAAGTATCATTTTTTTCAAGAAATATAGATCTAGGGTATTCTAAGATACCCGTTTTAATCAAAAACATAAATAGACCTAATTAAGGAAATGCAAAACAACCAAACACATGGAAACATAAAATTTACAAACTGAAATAACAAAGGGGTTTTTTTTTCAAACCCTACCTCAAATCCTCCAAAAATTTGACAAAGAAGCTTTGTGAGAAGATGGAGAATCTTGAAGCCTCTGAATCCAATTATGAATGCAAATCTGGAACCACTAAGCCTCCCAAGCCAAGATCTCCACAAATTCTCAAGCCTCCAAACACACACAAATTCTACAAAATAGCAAGACAACAAGAACACACCAAAAATGCTCTCACAAATTCTTCTCCCAAAAATGCATTTTCCAAAAACCTGTTATGAGAGAATGAGAAGAGAATTCCCCTAAAGGGATTCAACTTTCACCTTTCAAGAAAATCCCCCCAAAATAGACACTTGAGTTAACTTAGTTAACTCCACCTCCAAATTTGAAAGAAAATCTCATTTATTAATTAATAATATCTATTTACTTGCACAGCTCAACTTTGACTTATTAAAACAAGTTGCATTTTGAATTCAAACTCAATTTTCAATAATATCTTGCACATGTAATTAATTAAAATATATATTAAATAGATTAAATATTTAAAGCACACTTATCCATGCAATTAAATATTTAATTATTTAATAATGCATAAAAATCAATATAACTCAAATTCCAATTTAAATATTCAATTAAATTCAAAAATTCAATAATTGCACTATAATTAATTTCTCAATTAAACATAGGTTTTTAATTAATTAAATACCCTATATTTAATAATTAATTTCAATAATAATCAATTTCACAAATACATGATAAATCACACAATATCACAACACTCAACTGAAATCACCCAAAATCAAACCATACACGTAACAAGATAGGATCCATGGATTTACGTCAACTAGACGAATCCAGGTAGGGTAGTCAAACTGATACTCATCCAATACTTAGGACAATAGGCTTAAGTTAGGGTTTTGGATCTGTATGTTACCTCCCCTCTTTACCATTGAGATGAATATATGGGCACGCTCACTCCTACCAATTCAGGGAAGACGATGCCCTATACCTGCAAACCTGTCATCAAAGGAACATGCATGTACATCCAATATAATATCATAAACAATGATAGGGATCAATCAAATGTGTGGATCTCGCAAAGCAATTAACTACATCTCCATCATCTACCACAACAACCACATCACAAGTACATTGACATATAAAACAACCATACACATGCAAGTATGGGGTAAGTACATCATAATCTGAAATCAACATATAATAATCATCATGATAATATCATCACATCTATCTATGCATATGATAAATCTATAACATCATAATCCATATCACCATCAAATGAAACAATAATAGCTCACATGAAATGTAGCCTAAAGAATATGGCCAATCAACTAGAATAACTACCTAAAAGAGTACGACATCATAAACTAAAAGAAAAATATGAGTGGGTATTACATCCACACCCCTAGGATTAGGCTTACTCCTGGAAACCCGTAAACAAGTAGGTATATAAATCTCATAATCTAGCCGTATCCTCCCAAGTCACTAAAGAATTGTCATTTGGGTCCCATTAGACCCTTACCTACTCTATGGTGTGACCCCTAAGGGTCACACCCCGCTGATCCAGATTACATATTGGCTCCAAAGCCAGCTACCCATCCTCAACCTATAATGTATTCCAATCAAGTACATGCATAATGTCAGGAATATATCTCTTAAGAAATAAAACATGGAAAATATCATGGATGTGTGATAGGCTAGGTGGGAAAGCAAAATGGTAAGCAACTAGTCCTATCCTCTCTACGATCTCAAATGGTCCCACAAAGCGAGGTGCCAACTTCGAACCCTTTCCATAACGGATCAGAATCTTTTGTGGGCACACTCTCAAGAACACTCTATCTACAACTACAAACTGTCTATCCACCCTGTGAGTATCCACGTACTTCTTCTGTCTATCCTATGCAGTAACCAAATGCTCATGTATCCGCACTACCTGCTGCTCCATGTCTCAAAGCATCTCTGGACCAAGAAGAATACGGTCCTCCAATCTATCCCAACTCAAAGGTGTACGAAAAGGATGCCATACAATGCATGAAAATGTGACATGCCAATAGAACTGTGATACCCATTATTGTATGCAGACTCTACTAGGTACAAGTATTCCTCCCACTGAGTCTGTCTATCCATGACATGCATCCTCAACATGTCCTCAAGAACCTGGTTCACCTGCTCTGTCTATCCATTAGTCTCAGGATGGTACGCTAAACTGAAATTTAGCTAAGCACCAAGATCGTGCTATAATGATCTCCAAAAAGCTGAGGTAAATACAGGGTCTTGATCCGATATAATCCGGTAAGGAATGCCATGTAGTCTCACGATATCCTGCATGAAGACTCTGGATAGAGAAGTCATTGTATAAGATGATCTCATAGGTGAGAATTGAGCCACCTTGGTCAATCAATCAATAGTCACCATGATAGCATCATGTCTGCGAGGAGTCAAAGGCAAGCTAACAATGAAATCCATATAAATGATATCCCACTTCCAAGATAGAATGAGATTCGACTGTAGAAGCCCTACTTGATGCTAAATTTTTGCCTTGACCCTCTGACACTATAAGCATCTAGCCACAAATTTTGAAATATCCCACTTCATACCAGTCCAATGGTAGAGTTGTCGTAGATCTGCGTGCATCTTCTTGACACCATGATGTGCTGAATAGGGTGCACGATGAGCCTCGAATAACACTAATGTACGTAAATCATCCAATGGTGGTACATAGATCTGGCTTGTATGACACAATAGACCATCTGACTCCAAAACATAACCTGAGAATCTACCCTCTAATGGTCTCCTTGACTCTATCTCTACCTTCACCTCCTAATATAATGTATCTCTAGGAAGTGACTGGAGAATCCTACTCCTAAAGTACACACTAAGAGTCAATGCTAGAATAGCCTGTCTCTTGTGACTAAATTCATCTGCAACTACATTTTCCTTGCCCTAAATATACTTTATCTCAAAGTCATATTCACAAAGGAACTCCATCCACCTTCTCTGTCTAGCATTTAGATTAGGCTAAGTAAAGATATACTGAAGGCTGCGGTGATCACTATGAATCTCAAACCGATGTCCCAATAGAAAGTGTCTCCATTGTACCAATGCATGGAAAACTATAACTAACTCAAGATCATGTGTAGGGTAATTAAGCTCATGATCCTTGAGTTTGCAAGAATCATACACAATCACTCGTCCATCCTGCATAAGGACTGCTCCAATCCCCTCTAATGACGCATCAACACACCACAAAATCTCCCACTAGGTCAGGTACCGCTAGGATAGGTGCACTATTCAAACACCCCTTAAGGCTCTGAAAATCCTCCTCACACTTCTCTTTCCAAACAAATTTCTTCCCTTTCTGCTGAAGAGAAGTGATAGGATGTGCAACTCTAGAGAAGTTCTTCACGAACCTATGGTAATACCCCGCAAGACCCATGAAGCTACATACCTCAGACACATTAGTGGGTGCTGGCCACTCTATAATAGCCTGAATATTTGAAGGATCTACTAAGATACCTTCTCTAGAAATAACATGACCAAGATACTGAACCTCCGACTGGAAGAAATCACACTTAGCCGAATTGGCATAAAGCTGATTTTTGCTAAGGAACAACAAAACCTGTCAAAGATGCTCTTCATGCTCCTCCATGGATCTATAATAAATAAATATATCATCCAAGAAGGTGAGCACAAAGAGATCTAGGTACTCCCTAAATACTCCATTCATCAAGCACATGAATACTGATGGAGCATTCGTCAACCCAAAAGGAACCACTATAAACTTGTAGTGTCCATAGCATGTACGGAATGTAGTCTTATGGATATCCACATCCTTGATCCGCAAGTGGTGGTATCCTGATTGAAGATCAATTTTAGAGAAAACCTTGTCTCCCTTGATCTGATCAAATAGGTCATCAATGTGTGGCAATGGATACCTATTTTTGATCGTTACCTTGTTCAACTGTCTATAGTTGATGCACAAGCATAATGATCAATCCTTCTTCTTAATGAAGAGGATAGGTTCTCCCCAAGGAGAAACACTAGGGTGAATTCTCCCCTTTGCCAAAAAATCCTCTAACTATAGTTTCAACTCAGTCAACTCGTGAGTGGTCATCCAATATGGAGCTCTAGAAATAGGCTCTGCTCCTGGCACAAGCTCTATGTGGAAGTCTATGTCACGCTTTGGTGGCATACCTAGAATCTCACTAGGAAATACATCAATGAAGTCCTATAATATAGGATGATCCAGTTTCTTGACTTTTCTCTCCACTTCATCTATCTCATACATAGATACTACAAACATTAGAAAACCCCTTTGCATACATCGCTTTAGTTGCATAGCGGATATCATATGAAGGGATATGGGTCATGGAATCCCTATAATCTGAAAATCCTTAGCATCATCATCCTTGCATTGGATGGTCTTCCATCTACAATCAATATTATCTCCATGAGCTCCCAACCAATCCATTCCTAAGACAACCCCATATGATCCCAAAGGAATCACACAAAGGTCAACCGAGGTAATGAACTTCCCTAAGTTTAGTTCACAATTACGAACCAAGAAATTTGTAGCTAGCTTAGTCCTTGAAGCTAACTCCACTTTCCAACCTAAGGATTTCTTTGCAGCCACTACCCCATAACGCTCAATAAGGAAAGGTGATATACAATAATTGGTGGCTCCTGAATCAAACAATATAGAAATAGAGGTACCTCGAATAGTACCTGAGGTCTCTATGAATATCCCCTGATGCTCTGCCTCTCTATGATCCAAGGATGCAAATACTCTATGTGATCCCCTTCCTACTATAGGATTTGAGGGTGTTGGCCTCTACGTGGAGTACTAGGGTGCCCTCTGAGGACAATTAATTGTAATGTGGCCAAACTGACCAGAAGTGAAACATCTTGTCCCTCTGATATTGCCTCTCCCAACGGAGGGCGCACTCGACTGCTGGACACTCCCTCTTCTTGTACTAGGATGTGCACTCTATGCTGGATGGTTAGACTGATTATGCCTAAAGTGTTATCTACTCTGGATTCTCTTACCACTCTAGGTAGGAGGTGTAGCCTTCTGCTGGTGCTCCTGGTTCTAACTCTGATTCTGGTTGTCTCTATAATAGTTGGATGACTTATTGAACTTCCCAGCACCCTGCGACTGGTTACCTCTATAGCCTAATCCAGATGCCCCACCAGTTGGGCCACCATGTTGACCTCCATGACCTAAGGCCAAGTTAGCCTCTGCAAGAGTTTCTTTAATGACCGCAGCTCGCAGGGTCGTAGGCTCAAAGAGCTTTACTTCCCCCATGATGTGATCATTAAGCCCTCGCACAAAGTACTGTATCATAAGTGTGGAGTCTTGGCTATATCCTACATACAGTTTGAGCTCGTAAAAATAATGCTCATACTACTCAACAATCAAAGTCATCTACCTCAAGTTATGGAACTCATCGACCCTTTGTTGTCTCCACTGATCAGAAAGGAATCTCTCTAAAGCGCTCAAGGAAGAGCTCCCATGTAACTATGTCCATCTGAAGACCCAACTTATCCTCCTCAATCTTCCATCATATAGCTGCAAAGTGTGACAGCTGCATGAAAACATACCTCACTTTAGTATTTCTACTAAAGGGGTGCATAGTGAAGATCCTATCTAAAGCTATGAGCCAAGTCTCAGCCTCCATATTAGATCCATACCTATCAAAAGGAATAGGCTTCCCTCTCATCAGGTCCCTCATGTGGTTTGCTGCCACCACATTAGGGTCGACTATAATGGTCCTCTTATGAGGGCTCCTAGACCTCTCCCTCTATCTCTCCTCTCTATGAGAGTGATGGGATGCATCCTTCTCTACTCTAACTCTCTCAAGACCAAGACGATTCAGGATAGCCTGAAGCATCTGTCTAGTGTCAAGCTCCCCAGACTCATCCTGACTCTCCCTTCTTTGATAATCTCTGTTCTGATGCTGACTACTCTCCTGCCTAACATTCATGGAGGGGATAGATTTCCTACCTCTCCCAATGGCACCAGACCCACCTCTGCCATGGCCTCTAGTGGCTCTTGTTTTAGGCATGATTCCTGAAACAACCAAAGATAGATACAAAACTCACCACATAGCTCGAATCATAAACTAAAGAATAAAAATAACCATAAAGCAATAATCTGAAAATAATAGTGTTGTATGTCTATGTTTTAGTTTCAATTTTGAGCTAGACACAATCTAATGAGCATACAATTCCTAGAGTTCCCAGTGTAGAAACTAGGGCTTTGATAGGATGAGTATAAGTACATAGAAGTGAAAGGGTTAACCAATGCCCTACTATCCCTGAAAGAGTTCAAAAATAAGTGGATACAGATAGTACTCAACCAATTACATGATGGGAAAATGTGGCTAGATGAACCCAAACCGATCATAAAAGATGTGACTCATGCAGTGACTGATTATCCCATCACCAAGAAGGCAAAAGCCCTAAAGCATCCTTCACGCCCCAACATTGAAAAGATAACCAGAGTTGAATGGGATGATAGAGGGTTGAAAATAAATACAATCAATGACCCCAAGATGAAATTTGGTGCATGTGTACTTGGGTACAAGATATTCCAAACTAGCATAATGAAAAACATAGCATGTGGAGCAGTTGACAGTACATATAAAATTGTGAAGAAGGGACTGCAACTAGACATATCTGAGCTGCTACTGAAGCAACTGGAAGAGAATATGAGAATAATTAGATCAGGCAGATCTAACACATGTAATTTTAGTTCCCTCCTTATGTGCACATTCTTCTATTTGCAGAACTTCTTTCCTTCAGTCGATAATGTCACTTGGGACACAAACTGACCAATCACTGCATAGATTCATGATTTCATTAAGTCACTAGGAGATAAATTTACACCTATAATGGATGAATACTTCACAAAATTCAAGGATAGGATGCAGAAGAGGATAATATAAATATACAAGGATGAGATATGCTTTGCAGTTGACATCGACTCAACACTCATCAAACCTGCACAACCAAGAACAACATGGTTACCACCACTAGAGTATGAAATTGACATTGATCAAGATACAATAGCTATTGAAACCCTACTAAATGAGCCAGTGGATAAAACCTTGAAAATATTTGGAACATGTGAAGAAGCCAAGTATAGAATAAAGACTGGTTTAGTAGTAAAGAAGATAGACATGAAGAAGACAAAAATAATGAGAACTCTTCAAAAGAAACTGTCGGTAAATGATGAAGACTTAGAACAATAAATAGATATCACCAAGGATCAGTCACACATGAAGAAGACAAAAATAATGAGCACTCTTCAAAAGAAACTGTTGGTAAATGATGAAGACTTAGAACAATAAATAGATATCACCAAGGATCAGTCACCCATCGATGAAGCTAAAGAGATAAGTGATTCAGAGTCTACTAAATTAGATGCACCACCTACCAAGAAAAAAAAGGATACTGAAGTGACAGCTGCATCAAGAACAAGGTGCAAGACAACAAAAGAGGTAGACTCACCAACCTCGAATAAAGGAACTATGAGAACTTATCAGAAAAGAAATAATACATCCTCAACCGGGCAATTAGCATTGAAACAGAGAAGGAGATATCTAAGAAGAAGAGAAGACAAGGATGATACAAAAAAGGATGAAAGAGAACAAAGACTCGAAGCAGAAAATGCTAAGATACCTAAGATAGTTGATGAAATTGAACATTCAATCATCAATATAGGCAGTATATAAAATAATAAGATTAGACAATGGGTACATCTGTCTACCGAGGATCAGAGTAGATTAGAGGAAGGAATCATTAAAATGATGGTAGCATACAAGTATGTACCTCTACAATTCGGAACTCATATTCCACAAGAGCTAAATGATAAGATATCAGCCACATGGACATATGCATTACACATGGAGAAACAGATGAGGGAAAGATCCCTAGTTACATTCATTCCCAAGTCAACAGTTGAAGAAATTGAATCAACAATGCAGGAGCATGCAAAGAAATTTTTGGCTAAGAAAAGAGAATGCAAAGTACTACAAGACAGGTTAGAAAAGATTGATACAGAAAGCAATAATATTTGGACACAAATCTTCAACCCACCCAAGTAGGTACTAGCTCTAACCAAGATATCTCACAATGAGGAGAAGGAGGCCACACCAAGCCCTGAGCACATTTTCATTAATGACATCGAGGATGTCACTCCCATTGAATTAATTAATGAAGAAAGCAAAGTCATGGATGATATTCCTGAAATATTACAATCATTAGGGAAACACTAGACATAAAAATACAAGAAATCACTAAAGGTGATCCTAATATGCAATTATGCAAAGTAAAATTCCCTACTTGATTCAAGCAATCAATGTGATTAATGAATCACAACAAACACCACCGGAGCCTGATGCAAACATACCAGAGGAAAAAGGTGATGAACATGGGGAGAAAAAAGATACAATAGAGGATAAGAAAGATACAAGTGGAGAGGATAAACTGAGTGATGACACTACCAAGAACACCAAAGAGGCAAACACAGCTACAGATAAAGACAAGGTTGAAGTAGAGACGTCTACAACTGACAAACAGGTTCATACCGAGAAGCATACCAAAGACACCACACCTCCCAAGAAATCACCCAAATCAACAGAGACAGAGAAGGATCTTGCTATAATCCTTCATTCCCCTGCTTCCAATACCATTCCCAATAAGAAAAAGAACAAGAAGAGAAAAGCACCAGTAACACTTGATGAGATCATTGACATACTTGACTATGATCCAAGAACATTGGATCCCAAGTCACTAACAAAGTAAAGAGAACTATGCAAAAGGAAGGAAATACATGAAAAGCTCAAGAAAGAGCACAAAAATTCACAAGTCCTAGATACTACAAAGGAAATCCTATTGCAAATAGTTCCTGACACACAAATTGGTCAAAATCCACCAATCCTTGATCAGCTAGCAGTTCTGACTAAGACCATAACATCACATAATGTAGAAGCCGACAAGGTCATTGAAGAACATGCATAAGAGAAGTGTCACTACAAGATAAATGAGAAAATCACCAGGAAGTGGTAGAGAACAAGGTAAAACTTTCTAAGCTAGTAACTACATTAGAACCAATCATATCAGAAGTACTTAACTTAGTTCAAAAGTTGTGCACACTAGAGCAATTCACTACCAAGCATAGTGAAAAGGTTGCTAAAATAAATGAGGATCTGAAAGCTAGTGCATAAATTCTATCAACTGAGCCAAATGCATTCCATCTGCATTATGAGAAAATTGTAGAATCAAAACGGTTGAGAATTGAAATTCAAAAGGAAGAAAGAAAAATCAGAGATGAAGTAACCACATTCTAAGCTATATTACTATCGAATCTCACATTGTTGCTACAACACATGACTTTGGAAAAGACTCTAATTGCCACCCCATAGATGTCAGTCACAAAGAGTATCTATGACATGCACGCTAGAATAACCTTGGAGCACATGACCCTCGAACACCTCAAGGAGAAATGGGACAAGCTGATGGCAGCCATACAGAAATCCCATTCACACATACTTGACAAGTTGTAAGTACTACATCTTTGTCATTTATTTCAAAAAAGGGGGAAAATGAATGTATCAAAGGGGGAAAATGTACCAAAAGGGGAAATGTACCAAGGAAAACATGTACATACATTGTACTAAGGCATGCACATAGGGGGATTCATTGAAAAGGTAATTACACTTGTTGTATACACTATACATATTAGTTTTTGATACTAATGCCAAAGGGGGAGACTAATAATCCTTAAAGGATCAGAAGTTGTCATTAGTATACAAGGAAATAGTTTTGGACCATCGGTCACAGTGTACACTGACAGATAGTTTACAGTGTAACCTGAGGAAGAAATTTGATGTAAACCGAGCACAATAGATCATAGAGTAAACCAAGCACAAAATGTCTACAGAGTAAACCGAGTAGAATGATTATAGAGACATCACCGAGAACAGTCTATAGAGTATACCGAGCACCATTCTACTGAGAGACAGTTTTTATTCCTGAGAAAAGAGGATCTGAGATACACGTTAGCTAAATCACTTTAGTCTTAAAAATAGCTATATGCTTAGCTGGAAAACTATTTCTTGAGGATCAAGAAAAGTGTAATTGATGGATTTAATCAGTTTAACCTATTTTATACATGCAAACTAGGATATCAAGGTCAAGTTGTAAACCTTTGATCATTAGAGTTATCAAGAAAATTGTGAAACCTAATTAGGTCATAATCTTGTATAAATAGATGTAGTAATCAATCAAGACGTAGATTATTGTAGCTGCAGAGGACATCTAAGGATCAAACATAGGTTTTTATGCACAAGGAAAGATAAAGAAGAATTCGGTTTATCAAGAACTACATACAAGGCTATCGAGCAGAACAAAGGTATTATCAATAAAAATAGGTGATACATATATTTTGTGAACTTAATGGATCTGTAATCAGCAATTCAAGATTGCATGCTATCAAGTCATAAGTATTTTTGTCTACTCTCTAACAATTGTAGAAAATAGAAGAAATCCTTCAAGAAGGTGGACTTAACAGTCTTATTGTAAATATCTTAACCGAGTGCACACATACATTGTGTTGTTAGAATATCTTAATCAATTAGACTTAACAAGTTGGACATGTTACTCCTAATAGGGTAAAGATCATTAGAAGTGATCACAACTTGTAGCCTTATCCGACACCTTCCATTCTACAAATAGTGAAGATTTGCAGGTTTCATCCCCACCGCAGTTTTTACCTTGTAACATGGGTTTTCTGCGTTATCAATTCTTTTATCATGTTTAAATCAGTTTCATGAATGTTTCTATGTTTGTTTACATGCACTTATATTTATGTTACGATATTACATGCATGAAGTAGAAAAGCTAAAATGGTCGATCATGCACGCAAAGATTACTAAGGTTTAATTGGTAAATTTTTTTTAAGGGTAATAATTCACCCCTCTTCTCTCAGTGCACACCCTTCCATTATTCCAACAACCACTCTTTAAGAGAGTCACAACTCCCCCTCATAGGATAGTCATCAACTTAGTATCACATTGAATTTATTCCCAATGAAATGCCCTCTATTGAGATATAACATACCAAAGGACTCCATATAAAGGATATTGTCAAATAATTAAAGGAAAACTTAGTCCTTAAATATGCCACTTTTGTTTTAAATTTCTATACATATAAGACTCATAAAATCTAGATAATCTAACAATAAAATAGAAATCTCAATAAGAATAACTATTAGATCATATGATGACATGTGATACCCACCCTTAGTTTTCTTTTCAGTTTTATTGCCAAACTCTTTTAGGCCACAATTTCATGTGTGCGTTGGTTATTTCAATTGTTTTGGTTTTGGACATTCTTGGATGTATGCCATTATTTCATGGTTTTTATTTATTATGAGTCATTGGTTAGTGTGTGATATCATGTGTTAGTGATAGATGGTTATGGCTACTTTCATGATGATTATGCACATCTTATGATATCATACATATTTATGGATTTTGCTGACATACTAACCTTATATTTGTAGTTACATGGATCATATGTATGTTTTACATTTCTTTTTAATGTGCCTGATATGGTGAGGAACAAAGTCGTAGTTACTTTCTCTTGCGAGATCCACATGATGTACCAATCCCAACCATGTCTGTTATATTATATGTATGCATATGCTCATCCTTGTGATGATAGGTTTCCAGGTACCGTGCATCGTCTTCCCTGAATTGGCAGGAATGAATGTGCCCTATTGCAATATTTCAATGGTAAGAAAGGGGAGATAGAATTCAAGCCTAAATCCTTATCCTAAGAATATATTTTCTCCTAAGAATGGAAAAGTATCTGACTGACTATCCTATCTAAATTTGTCAAGCTAACGTGGATTCGTGAGCCTTTTTGTGTATGATTGTTTCAATTGCTTTTTCTTGTTTGGATGGGCTCAGTTAGATTAATGTTAGTTTTTGGCTTGTTTTAATAAATGATTAATTATGGTAATTATTAATGTTAATAATTACACCTTTAATAAGGTTAAAAGATTAATGTGTTAATATATGGCCATTTAATAATTCAATATTAATTAAATGCCTATATTTGATCAATTGATTTAATTATTAAGTTTTAAATTAATAGTTGAGATTTAATTAATGTTAAATCCAAAAATTAAAGTTTATTGTACAAATTAAATTATTAATATTACTTTAAGTTGCATAATTAATTTATTTAATTAAAATAATACAATGCAAAAACATGCACTTTTTTATTAAATTATGACTTTAACTTTATTTTATAAATTTAATTTGTGCAAACTTTAATTTAAGTTAAAATTTAAATTAAAGTGTTTTCTTTTAATTTTAATTAAAAATTTAATTCCTAATTAGGGTTGCACTTTTTAAACCCTAATTTCATGGTTTTCTATATATCTAAATTGAAAGTCATTTGGAGGAATTCAATCAGGTTGACAGATAATTTGGGAGATTAAAGAATTTTTGTAAATCTTGAGAGTATTTTGGATTCCTTCTTGCTTCGTGATTGTTTCAGATATGTTCTTGGTAGTTAAGGTAGGGTTTGAAACCTTGGTAATTCAAGTTTTTTAGATCCCCGTCTTCTATGCATCTAAATAAATGGAATCCTTTGTTTGAATCTTCCTTATTTGTTTGATTTCTTAGAATCGAAGAAAAATGTTATTGGAATAATTCTATGGTGTTTCCTTCTTGTACGTGTGCTACATCTGTATTCTAGGCCTTAGGTTTTCATTAGAATAATCTTCTTTTCAAAATGGGAATTAGGGTTTCCAGATCTGTGAGAAAAAATCTTACCATAAAATGTTATTTTATTTTTACCAAATTTGTTATTTTGTCTTTAGATCTGTGATATAGCCTTGTTAGAAATTTAAATCCATACTTTTACCAGATTCACATTTAGCCCTCAGATCTAAATTTGTAGGATAATAAAGAAATGGGGTTAAATTGCATGTTTTCTATAGGAATCTAAATTATAATAATAATTTAATATGTTTGTAAAATTTATAATAATAATTTAATATGTTTGTAAATTTTACGTATTGAATCTTTTGCATATCAAATTACCATTATATTTACTTGCATGGGGCTTAGAAAATATATTTAAATATATTCCCTTCCTTTAAATTAATTGCATTTAATTATTTACATATAATTTAATGCCAAAAAGAAAAATACCCCTTTGCCTATAGTTATGTTTATCTATTAATTATCTATATATAGGCCCCTAGAAAAACAAAGATGGTCTGTCAGTAATAAAATATAAATAAAAAATAATAAAAAATATATATATGCTAAGCGTTTATTTAAATTAAGAAAACGAGTGGGTGGCGGGCTACCACCCCTACCACCACACTCCCAATGGCCGATGGCAGGCAACCGACGGTACTCCTGCCGGTACCGGCAAGGCACTACCGGCCCTAAGTAGCAGGGTACCGACAATACCTTTGTCGATGCGGCAGGGTACCTGTCAGGCGGCCCTGCCAACCCCTGTGTGGGGAAAGAGGATTGCATAGGGGGTAGGGTCCGGAAACCCCCTCCCCCTCAAACATATTATTTTAGTTTTTTTTTTTAAATTTATATTTTAAATTTAAATTTATTTAATTTAAAATTTATTTAATTATATTTTAATTAATTTAAATTTAGTTCATTTTACATTTTAATTAGTTTTGGTTTATTTTTAATATTTAATAAATATTAAATATTAATTTAATAAATTTTAAATTATGGTTGATTTTTAATATTTAATAAATGTTAAAATATTAAGTTAATATTCATTATTATTTGATAAATGGTTTTAGTTTAAAGTTGAGATTTTTATATTGAATATTAAATTATTCAACAATTTATATATATGGAAATGACATTTATATATGAGAAACTTAATATCATTATTTTTATTGTTAGACATATGATGTGTTTTTTTTATGCATCTGGATTTTATGTGTATCTATGCATGGAACTTTATATGAACACATATATAGACCAATAGGACTTCAATAAACAAATTGATTGTTTTAAACAACTGGAATATGTATTTTGATTTGGATGCCTTGTGTACTTCGTTATGCTTTTTTATTGATGTTTATTTGGGAAGTAAATTAACTTTAGGATGATAGCACCAGAGACTTTGGGGTTTTATTTTCTATGGTGTCTTGTGTGCTTTAGTGTTTGTTCTTGCAAAGTTATTTTGATTTGATTATTGTTACCCAACCCTTGTTGAGACTTAGGTTCATGTTTATGTGAACTCTTTGAGAGTAATTTTGACGATGTCATAGTTTTGAGAACTGGTATACGTTCCTTATGATTTCCTGGAACTGGATTTATGATCACTATACCTTTATGAGCTTAGGGTAGGTTATCTAGGTGTATAGATGGGGGTGACTTGAAATAAGTGTCGGGACCCACAAGTGGCTTCCAAGATCACTTATTATAGGTAACTTAATTAAGTTAAAATATGATACACTAAATGAGGATTTTAGAATGAATTAATAAGATGTCCTGTGTTTCTCGCCCATGCCTTAGTGCTAGTATAGAGGATGAGAGTGGGAAAAGATGCTTGATTAAGGTCTCGCATGGTTAGAATCCTTGTTTGTATGAAAGGATTTTTGAGCCGCATAAGGTCAGTTGAGTGCCGGGGTCTAGAGAGGCTACTAGGAAAAAACTCAAAGGTTAGACGTATGTGGAGAC
This sequence comes from Thuja plicata, assembly GCA_018584345.1. Classification (NCBI taxonomy): domain Eukaryota; kingdom Viridiplantae; phylum Streptophyta; class Pinopsida; order Cupressales; family Cupressaceae; genus Thuja; species Thuja plicata. The sequence goes on from MU226380.1 coordinate 1,839,399, forward strand.
ACTTCCTTATATACATCTTTGGTTTCCTACATATGTTGGTTGCCTCTGGAGTAGTTTGTATACCTTGCATTTTCAATTGTACCTCTTGAGATAGAGAGCTTTTAGGTCCCTTGTTTATTTTCTACCTTATATTGCATTTATGTGTTTGATATTCGAGTGGGGTCTGATGTTATCTCCTCAACATAGTTAGAGTGGACCTTTGGTTCCATGAGGTAGGTGGTTGTGATCCTTTTATCATTTGAGATTTTGAAATACTTGTACCAATGCTAGATTATCCTTGTAGCAGTTGTACCTTCTTGTTCATCATTATTGGAGACTTTCTCTTATCTTTCTTATGTTATATATTGTATCATGTGTCAGTTGTGATACTATTGGGATGTTGTATTTATTTGTATTTGATTTCATTACATACCCTGCGACTTGTGTAGTGAATGTGGTTTCATGAGTATATCTTATGGTATTGATTGCACTTATATATTCATTTATGAGATGGTGTACTCATTGTTCATTTTTATTATTTATAGTGATCATTGTTCTTAGTAGGTTAATTAACTTAAAAGTAATTCTACGTCAAGGAACACTAGAGTTTGTAATCTATGTCGAGTTGCATTTATGTGTATGTTAAGTAATTTATGGGATTCCTTCCACATTGTTATTCATTATTGTTTGTAAATATTTAAAAAAAAAAATTCTGTAAACTTAGTATCATGTTCTAGGTTAATTCTCGCAGGTTCCCTGACGGGGCATTACATATATTAATTAAATCCAAAAATTAATTAAAGACACAATAATTAAATTAATTAATAAAATATAATCATTTAATTATTAAATAGCCACATGTTAACACATTAATATTTTAACCTTATTAAAGGTGTAATTATTAACATTAATAATTACCATAATTAATCATTTATCGAAACAACCCAAAAAACAACATTAATCTAACTGAACTCGTCCAAAAAAGAAAAAGCAAATGAAACAAAAGCAACAAGCATAAAAAAAGGTTCAGGAATCCATGTCACCTTGGTAGATTTTGATAGGGTAGTCAGTCAGATACTTGTCCATTCTTAGGAAAAAATATAGGCTTAGGATAGGGATTTAGGCCCGAATGTTATCTCGCCTCTCTTACCATTGAGATATTGTTAACTTAAGATCATCACCCATTTGGTGAGCCATCCTGTTAGTGCTGCTTTACTCAATAAGTGCTTCAAGGGATCAATGTGTGCTATTAGCTTTGCTTGATGGCTCAATGTATGTAATGTCTTAACTTTTGGGAAGCAAAGACTACTATGAGGCATGATTATTTAATTGGGGAATAGTTGAGCTCATAGCCTACCAAAGTTTTCTAAGGTAGTAGACACCTCTTTCCTTGGTCATCATGTTATGCCAAGAGAACTCCTAGTCCTGAATTATTTATCAAGATATACAAAAGTAGTGGCCTTCCTTGAACGAGTGGCACCAATATGAGAGACTTCAATAGATAATCCTTTAATTTTTGGAATGCTTGCTTGCATTTTTTTGTCCATGTGAAGGTCACATCTTTATGTAGTAGATGATGGAATGAGTGGAACTTGTCTGCTAATTGGGTGATGAAACACCTTATGGATTGAAGCCTGCCTTGTAGACCCCTTAGCTTCCTTAGATTTTTTGGTGGCGGCATGTCAAGGATGGCCTTGACCTTTTCTAGGTCTATTTCAATGCCTCAATGTGACACACTGAGTCCCAAAAGATTTCCAGTGGTAACTCCAAATGCACACTTTTTTGGATTTAGTCTGACTTTGTATTCTTGCATTCAATCAAATATTGGTCCCAACACTTGTAGGTGATTATCTCTGAGCATTGACTTGGCTAGTATATCATCGACATAGTCTTCCATTGCCTTATGAATTAGATCATGGTCATATCCCTTTGATATGTTGCTCCTGCATTTTTAAGGCCAAATGATATTATATTCCAGTAGTAAGTGCTCCAGGGGCATGTAAATGTAACCTTGTGTTGGTCCTCTTGTACAATCCTTATTTGGTTATATCCCAAGAAGCCATCCATGAGTGATAGCATCTGGTGTCCTGTTGTGAGATCTACTATAATGTCAATATTCGGTAAAGGAAAGTCATCTTTGGGACAAATTTTGTTTAGATCCCTGAAATCTGTACAAATGTGAATCTGAACATTATGTTTGGTTATTGGCACTAGATTAGATATCCAATCTGCATATGGGATTGGTCGTATGAACCCAACATCTAGGAGTTTCTTCAACTCTGCTTTGACAAGTAAAACGATATGTGGATGCATCTTTCTCAACTTTTTCTTGATAGGTTTGGCATTTGGTAACAACGATAGATGCTGTAACACTAGCTCTCGATCTAGACCTTGCATGTCTGAGTAGGACCATGCAAATTTTGTTTGCCTTTCCTTGAAGAAGCTAATGAAATTATTTCATTCTTCTAATGCAAGTGATTTTTCTAAATAGATATTTTGGGGTTCTTTTCATCACCAAGGTTGACTTCTTCTATTTCCTCACACTAGTACATTTGAGGCCTCTTTTTGACATCTATGCGTCACTTTTCTGACACTCTCCTGTTGGCCTAGTGATAGAGACTAGTGTTGCAGTTTTGGTGTCAGAATTAACAAAGGCTACACCGTCTATCGTTATTGCGATGGTACTAACCATCGCAATATGAGCCGGCTATGATGGTTACCATGTTGTCGTTACATATTTTATCTGTCGCTATTACGACACGTAAGCATCGCATCTTAGCTATCGCTATTATGACACGTAGGTGTTGCATCTTATCTGACGCTATTACGACACCAATGCATCACATGTAATCTTTCACTTTTTGAGACATGCAAAAAATTTGCTATACATGCGACTTCGAGCCGTCAGTAATTTTCTGACTGCCCAACGTTGCATGTATAGCAAATTCATCGCACGTCTACAAAAAGTGACATCTAGGTGTCACAATACGAGCCGGATATCATGCTGTCATTACATTTTATCTGTCACTATTACAACACCTGGGCGTCACATTTTTAGTGTCACAATTATGACAGATGTGCGACAAATTTTCTATACATACGACGTCGTGTCGTCAGCTTTTGCCGACGGCTCGACATCGCATGCATTTTTTTAGTGTCAATTTAGAGTTTTTAAGAGTTTAGTGTCCTACTATCACTATTTTCAGTAATTGTGGTTTTACTTATTTTGGAACCATGATTTCATGTGCTTTATTTGGGATAATTTCATTAGCGATTGGCCAAATAAATATAAAATAATTGTTATTACCAAATTAGTTCATCCAAAAACTAAAAGAATGTGACTGTCTGATAAGTACAAGTAGGATATGTACTTACTTATGATATGTACATGTTCATTAAATTCCATAACAAGATCGTAAGATAAGCTACATCAATAACTTAGCTAAATCAATCATAAGGTATT
>MU226380.1:1865800-1893078 GCA_018584345.1 Thuja plicata
ATAGATGTGGAGGCTCTAGATGAATAGAGTGCAGAGACTGGTTCTTCCACTGATAGTGGCAGCACTGGTAGAAGTACAGGTGAGAGTTCAGATGGTGATGGATTAGGGGACAGGGGTGAGGAGGGATACATGGATGTAGCTATGGGTGGTATGGAGGATGATCCTTCAGAGTTGGAGTGCCTCATCCAGCAAATATAGGACCTTCAGGCCAGGCTTTCTTTATTTGATGCACGTGCCCTTGCTTTGGAGGCTTAGGTTATAGCGGCCGACTCTAGAGAGTGACATGCTCGAGCTGAGGTTTGTTCCCTTATTGATAGTGTATAGGATGCCTCACATTGAGATGTTCTTGACAGGTACTATAGATCTGGGTGTGATGCTCAGAGAGAGATTAATTACTGGAGGCATCATTATGAGGGTGCAGTTCCTGCAGCGCAGAGGATGCCCAGTTATACATCATCCCAGAGATCAAGCAAAGCACAATGATCATAGAGTAGTGGTATTGGAGCTCTTGGTTCATCCTAGAGACCAACTTCTGATATGCCACCCCCTTGTCCACCTCCTGGCGAGGGTGGGGGTAGCTGATGTTAACCCTATTTATGTATCATGTACCATTTTTGTAGTGATGTCATTTGATATACTCTGAGTTGTATCCATTTTTGTATCTTGACATACTGATATTTATTGATATATATCTTGATTACCTTCCTTTGTTCAGACTTGCGACCCTTCATTGTACTCAAATAGTTTGATTTATATGAGGTGCAGCTAGTGTTTTTGATATGATGTGCATTGGTTTACTTGCTATATGTATGATTCTACATGATTTGGTTTTTTAGATGATGAGATGTATATGCAATATGATTCTATTATGCAGACTCGTATATGGATGATTTACTTTTCCTATGATACTGACATGTATATGCAGGATGGTGGAAATGAAATGCATGTTTATATGAGATTCTTTATGGATGCATGCGATTTTATGATTTATCATGTATGCAACTACTATGCTTTTTTTTCTTTTCTGATGCACTTAAATGGAATGTATGCAATCTATTATGCATAAAATATCTGAGTAATGCATGTGTTAATTTAGAAATAAGTTAGTTTGGATAGATGTGCTCTGAGATTGATCTAATAGAATGGAATGGTAGAAAGGATTTTCTTTTTTTGCATTTTTGGATAGATATGATTGATAGAAAGGAAGAGTGTCTCAAGTCACTGCCCCTATTTCCAATATTTGTCATCATTGCATCTCTTTTTTTTTGTATTTTCTAAAATTTCAAAGAGCGTCGAATGATCCAGATCACATACCACCTAGATATCGCCATGACCTCTTGATAGTAGAAGGAGTAGAGATATTGAATAGAAAGAGAACCTAGTGCACCCAAATATTGACTATCTGGGTTCAACTATGTTCCCTGTTTGAAAATAAAGAGAGCCAAAAGCACCCAAATATTGACCATCTAGATACCGCTTGTCCTCTGAATTAATCTAAAACAAAGAAACCAAGATAGAACTTCTATGCACCCAGAGACCATCTGGATAACACCGTGAGCTCTTGATTTTTGAAAGGGAAAACCAAGAAAACAAGATAGAACTCCTACACCCCTAGAGTCCATCTAGATAGCATCATGAGCTCTTGTTCACAACATAAAGGGAAAGACCATAGAAACCAAGATAGAACTCCAAAGCACTAAGAGTCCATCTGAATAGTGCTGCGAGCTCTTGATTCTATAAACCAAACAAGCAAAATAAAAGAGAAGGAATATCCAATTCTTTACCAGGGTTAAGCTCAGATCATGGAACTGCGCAGCTTCCATATAAGTGATAGCACCTACCACATTTATCCTAAATCATCATGGCCCTAAAATTGAAGTGAACATTCAATAGACAGTAATTAAAGAAAATAAGTCATGATCTATCATAGCTACTCTCCTCACATGGTGGATCCTAGAGTAGCGTAAGAAAATAACCATGAAATATAGACTGACATCTGACCGATTGACTGACCTAGTCAACATTTTTTGTATGGTTCCTTGATGCAGTTGGATTCTCTTGATTGGCTTGACTCTTTGGATAGGCTTGATTGACTTGATTGCTTGAGTGTGTCTGGTTTCAGTAATAGATTACTCATATAAGACTGACCTGTCTGGTTTGAGTGTATCCATTACTGTGTAAGATGATTGATATGATTTTATTGTGATCGTTTTGGAAGCTGATCAAGCTATGTTAGATGGGCCCCATGCTGGTTCACAAAGCTCATGATTGTGACAATTGATGGATTGGCTTGGTCGCCAGTTGCTTGCTGATTGATTTGATAAATTGATAAAGCTGTGTCAGATGAGCCCAATGCTGATTCATAAAGCTTATGATTGTGATAATTGATAGATTGGCTTGGTCACCAGTTGATTGTTGATTGATTTGATAGATTGATAAAGCTATGTCAGATGAGCGTAATGCTGATTTGCAAAGCTCATGATTGTGACAATTGATTGATTGGCTTGGTCACCAGTTGCTTGCTGATTGATTTGATAGATTGATAAAGCTGTGTCAGATGAGCCCAATGCTGATTCACAAAGCTCATGATTGTGACATTGATTGACTAGGCATGATCGCCTTTGCTCTCTTGATAATCGAGTTGGCTTTATTGCTTGGGATTTTGCAATTTTTTAAATTTTTTTTATGAAGATTGTTTTTTTCTTGATTTTTGATCTTTTTAGGATTTTTTGATGAGTTTTTCATTTTTTTTTTGGATTTTTTTAGGACATTTAGAATCGCCCCCTATTCTGGTGGACCAATACTAACCATGGATAAGTATTGGTTCTCAAAGGGGAATGTGCTTCTGGATATAGCTTGGTTAGTCATTCTTGCATTTGAAATCTACTCAAGCTTTTGGAGTTCATTGATGGTGAAGCTGGATTTGAACACTTGGCACCTGTTTGCCAGGTTTTCACCAAGGTATCTACTCAATAGTGCCTATTTGCTAGGTTTTCACTAAGAGAGCGATTTTGTTTCTCTTTACTTTTTTTTCTTTTTTGATTTTTTTTGATTTTATTTTTTTCGTCATCAAGGCGCCTGATTGCTAGAATTTCACCAAGGTAACATTTTGTATTTTCTAATTTTTTTTGGTATTTTCTAGATATGTAGATAGGTGCCTTAACCATAGAGACCTCAAGGGTAGAACCTCTTGAGGTGCATTCTATTGATGTATCTGGGGAGCTGATCTCCTTTTGGTGTCGCTAGTATGAATGCCCCACTCCGAGTAGAGATGATAATGACAAATGGGCCTAACCAGTTAGGCTCAAACTTTCTGGGTTTGACTTTCTCTACTTGGTTCTTTTGATTTTCCATGAGGACAAGGTCTCATACCTCAAATTTTCATGGCTTCACTATCTTGTGATAGTTTCTTCTAAGGAAAATTTTATAGCCTTGCAAGTGGTTGAAGGCATGTTGTCTTCTTTCATCTAGTAACTCCAGTTCACTGAGCCTTGCTACTCTATAGTCCTCATCTGTAATCAGGTTCTTCAAAGATATCCTTAGGGATGGGATTTCCACTTTGAGGGGCAATACTATCTCTGATCCATAGACTAGGGAGAAAGGAGTGGCTCCTGTATGTGTTCTCACACTAGTTCTGTATGTCCATAATGCGGGACTAAGCTATAAATGCCAGTCTCGCCCTGATTCGTTCACTATTTTCTTAAAGATTTTCAAGATTGTTTTGTTTGTAGCTTCAGCTTGGCCATTCCCTTGAGGATAATAAAAGGAAGAGAACCCTTGTTTGATATGGAACTGTTCGCATAGCTCTTCAACATCTTTGTTCTGGAAAGGTGTACCATGATCTGTCAGGATAGTTTGAGGGATCCCATATCGACAGATAATGTGGTTAAGTATGAACATTGCTATTTTCTTTCCAATGATGTAAGTGAGGGGAATTATCTCCACCCACTTTGTGAAGTACTCAGTTCCTGCTATGATGTATTTGTGTCCATTTGCTAAAGAAGGTGTAATTTTACCCACTAGGTCAAATCCCCACATGGAAAAATGCAATGGTGATGTGATAGGATTTAGTTCTTGGGCTGGTGCATGGATGAGGTCTCCATGAATATGACACTATCTACACCTTTGAACATGTTTGTGTGCATCTATCTCTATTGTGGGCTAATAATATCCCATGCAGATGATTTTCTTAGCTAAGCTATTGCCACCTCCATGGGTTCCACAAATTCCTTCATGTACCTCATACAAAGCTTTCTGGGATTCCATGGAAGTGAGACATCATAGTAGTGTTCTGTCTAGACTTCATCTATATAAAGTAGTTGAGAGGATGGTATACCTAGAGGCCTGGCGGATGAGGGACTTTCTCTAGTTCCTAGACAAGTTGGGAGGTAAGACACTATTTTGGAGATAGTTATAGACATCTTGGTACCATGGGGATTTAGGACTAATAAGGACACATGCTAATTCTATGATGGGTGCCTGATGTGAAGGCACCAAGAGTTGTTCTACTAGAAATTGGAATCTTGTTTCATTGTCTGGCATATCAATTAGTGATGCTATGGTAGCCATCGCATCTGCAACTTTGTTTTGTGCTCGTGGGAATTTCTCGAAGAAGATGTAATGGAACTTGCTGCGTAGTGTTTCTATCTATGCTCTGTATGGTATGAGATTCTCATCTTTGGTTGTATAATCATTTTTGACTTGACTAATGATCAACTGCGAGTCTCCAAAGAACTTTAGGTTCTTGATTCTCCATTAAATTTGTATCTTTAGACCGATGACCAGTGCTTCATATTCTGCTATGTTGTTAGTGCATGGAAAGTTGAGTCTGAAAGACTTTGGAATTGTATCATGATCTAGAGTGATGAGCACTATCCCTGCCCCTGCACCATGGTTTGTGCATGACCCATCAAAATATAGTTTCCATACCTCGATCGATGGTTGTAGTGTCATAATAGATTTGTCAGGAAAGTAAAAAATAATAGGCTGATGGTCCTAAATGGGTGCCTCTGCTAGTTGATCCATGATCACTTGCCCTTTGATGGCCTTTCTATCTATGTACTCAATGTCAAACTCACTCAAGATCATTACCCACTTTGCCAATCATCTAGTGAGCGCTGCTTTGCTTAGGAGGCACTTTAAAGGATCAATATGTGTGATCAAATTTGTTTGGTGACTTAACATATAATGTCTTAGTTTTTGGGAAGTGAAGACAACTACAAGGAATGACTTCTTGATTGGTGTATAGTTGAGCTCATATCCAACCAGTGTTCTTCTTAGATAGTAGATGGCCCTCTCTTTACCTGCATCATCATGTTGTGCCAAGAGTACACCTAATGCTGACTCTATCATTGATATATACATAAGCAATGGTCTACCTTGGACTGGTGGCACCAATAGAGGAGACTTGAGGAGGTAGTCCTTGAATATTTGGAATGCTTGTTCGCATTTCTCTGTCCATATGAATTTTATGTCCTTGTGTAATATAGTTGGAATGGATGAGACTTGTCTACTAGCTAAGCTATGAAGCACCTAATTGATTAGATCCTTCCTTGTTACCCTCTTAGTTGCCTCAGGTTCGATGGTGGAGGCATGTCCAATATTACTTTGACCTTCGCTGGATCAACTTCAATTCCTCTATGTGACACTATGAACCCCAATAGCTTTCTTGTTGTGACACTGAATGCACATTTCTTTAGGTTTAGACAGACCTTGAATTCCTGCATTCTATCGAAGATTGGTCCCAATACTTGTAGATGATCCTTGCAAAGCATTGACTTGGCTAGTATGTCATCCACATAGTCTTCCATTGTTTTGTGGATGAGATCATAAAATATTGTTGTCATAGCCCTTTGATATGTTGCTCCGACATTCTTTAAACCAAACGACATGACATTCCAACAATATGTCCACCAAGGACAAGTGAAAGCTATTTTGTGTTGGTCCTCTGGTGTGATCTTGATCTGATTATACCCTGAAAAGCCATCCATGAGTGATAGCATTTGATGTCCAGTGGTTAGATCTACTATCATATTGATTTTGGTTAAAGGAAAGTAATCTTTGGGACAAGCTATGTTGAGATCCCTGAATTCTATGCAAATCCTTATCTAGCCACTATGCTTTGTAACTAGTACCAAGTTAGATATCCAGTTTGTGTATGGTATAGGTCTTATGAATTTAGCATCCAGGAACTTCTTCAATTCTTCTTTGAATAGCAATGCAACATGGGGATGCATCTTTCTCAGCTTCTGTTTGATAGGTTTGGCATTGGGTAGCAATGGGAGATGGTGTAGTAATAGCTCTAGATCTAACCCTGGCATATCTGAGTAGGACCATGCAAAATTGATCATCCTTGCTTTGAAGAGATTGGTGAACTATTCTCTCTCCTTGGGGGTGAGTGATTTTTCCAAGTATATATTCTTTGGGTTCTTGTCATCTCCCAAATTGACTTCCTCTATTTCTTCTACTTATAATTCTGATTTCTCCTCTGTTAAGGGGAGGAGTTCCTTCTTTCCATCTTCTAGCACCTTAGTGAGGTTTTTGCTAGAAGATACGTCTTGTTTTAGCTTTTTATCTTTCTTTTGTTCTTTTTTCTTTTATGGACTGGAAAGAGGAGATGCCTCCCCAAAATATGCCGCTCTGTTGAGATCTATTGAGAAACCTACCTTGTGGTCTCCTGATGGAATGCCTTCCCTAAGTCCCATGAAATTAGCAATAGCCTCATCATTCTTGAATACATCTAAATCGGAGGTTCCTTGTTGATCCCACTCTATTAGCTCTGGGTGTACAAGATAGATACTTTTTTGGTTGTTTGACTCTAGTTGATTGAAAGAGACCATAAATATGGTTCCCACAAAACTAGATTGTGATGTGGATGCACCACTTGAGGTTTGATAAATGACATGCTTATCTATGCAGGGTTGTTCGGTAATGGTCAGTTGGTCAAATAAGTCTTCTAGGTTTATGATAGTGTCTGACCTAGGGGAATAATCTAGGATCGACGGTTCAGAGTCATGAAGGGATCTCCACTCATACTCATGGGAGAAATTATTGATAGAACACTCATTAGATGTCTCACTTCCTTGGTTATCATTGATTTCTATGTGGAGGGCTATTCAGGTTTGTGCGGTTCCCTCTTCGACGGGCAAAAAATGTGCTAATATGTTTCTTATCAAGACATGTTCTGTGTTGTGCCCCCGGTGCATCTGTGCTATTTTCTCCTGATGAACTTGAATGTCTTGGATCATAGGAATGGTTCTTTGTTTCCCATAGCCCAACCCTCTCATGTTTCTCTGGGTCGGCGGGAGAGACAATTCTAGTATGCCTTGTTTTCTTGCCCCCAGCCCAGTTGTACCGTCATAACCAAATCTTTGTAACATTGTATAAACATTACCATAGTTTGAAAAGGGTATGGTTTGTCAGATGGTCTCTTGTGGGTCTTGGTATAACCATGTACTGATATCTTGTTCAAATGGTTTTTCTTTCGCTATGTCTCCCCATCTGACAAAGGTTGTGGGCGGAGATCTGAAGAGAATAGGATGGGAAGTTTCTGCCATAATAATAGGTTGCAACATGCCATAAGTTCTTAGGCTTTGAGGCATGTGCATGATGGTGAAAGCCTCTTCATACCTGTACTCACCACAGCCTTTGTCGGTGATGGATATTTTGCCTACTTTCCGTGTGACATCCTGAAAATTTGAATCTGAAGAGGAGGGAACACTTGCATTTTTGTTAATGGCTAGCTTTCCTGCTGTCTATGTGACATCCTTGGGAGTGGAATCTAAAGAGGATGGGATGCTCGCATCTTGGTTTGAGGGTACTTGGTTATCAGTGCTGATTTGGACAACATTACAATATTGGAAAGGATTGGGGTCTCCCTCTATGATGATTTCCTCTCCCTGGTGTGGGAACTTGATGCATTGATGCTACATCAAAGGTATGGCTTGCATTTCATGTATCCAGGGTCTCCCTATTAGCATGTTGTACCCCAACTCAAGGTCTAGGATTTGGAAAGGAATGTTTTTTACCACTAGACCAATCCAGACAGGTAGAATGATAATACCTTTGGAGGACCTTTCCTCTTCATCATAAGATTTGATATTTATCCTCCTTGTGACATCAATGCTTGATTATGAATAGCCTAGTTTCTTGATTAAATTTAGAGTACAAATGTTTAACCTATCTCCACCATCAACAAGGACCCTATGGATAGCGCTTTTGTGGACCTAGACAAGTAAGTGCAAGGGATCATTATGCAGGGGTTTATGTGGCGGCACATCACGGTCCATGAATGTGGCATGTTTATTAGCATCTATATAGTTAACCATCATTTGGAAGCTTTCAAGTGTTTTGTCTCTTGGGACAGCTACGTTCTAAAGGGCTTGGTCAAGTACTAGTTTATGCTGTGGAGATATGCGCAATAGGTCAAACATGGAGATCTGGACAAGTGTGTGCTTTAGTTGATCCACTATACTGGGCTATGGATCTAAGTTTTCTTTAGGATTGATGGATATAGTAGGTGAGGATGGTAATCCTTGCAAGATGACTCTAGTGCGACACATTGTTACAACACATTTGTTACCTTGGTCTTTGATAGTGATCATAGCCACATGGCTATCTGAAGGATTGAGGGAGTTGATAACATTATCACTGTTGGCATATGTATAGTTGACTTTTTTTGCTTGTCCACCAGACCCGAATGCTTTTCCCTCATTGTGATAATGAAAGGTATCATTGAAGATAGTGTGATCAGTTGTGCCTTTGGTTTGAGTATTCGTCACATTGATGACCCTGTGTCAATCAGATCTTGGATAGCGTGTTTCAATCGGTAACAGTTAGACATTTTGTGCCCTTTCACCTGATGAAACTCATAGAAATCTTTGTCATTATACCACCTTGGGTTGTTTTCATCCTGTTCAATGTCCCTGATTTCTAGGAGAGTGATAGTGTTTGATTGGATCAACTTGCGTAAAGCTGATTCTATCAGCTCTCCCAATGGTGTGAAATCTCATTGCTGGAATTGAAACCGTGGTCTACATTGATTCTGTTGTCAACTGTTTGACATAGTGACCGCTTGTATAGGAGGAGGTTGGTTTTGGGTGTATGCTTGTAGAGTTGGCCCTGTGGGTTTTTGGTTGGCCATAGGTGCGCCTTGCAAAGACACCTTGGGTTGCACATAGTTGACTGTCTTTACATCAATGACACCATCACTAGTGACATTTTTGTTTTTTTTCCACCACTTAGCTTTGTTCATTGCATTTTTGTTTGTATTCATTTGTGTGGGATCTACAAGGATACCTCATTTGACTAGGTTTTTCTCACAAAGAACTCCTCATTCGATGAGTTGTGTGAAGTTTGAAGATAACTGTAACTCTATTGTGAATGACATATCTGGAAGTAGATTTTCAACAAACATGACTATCAAGTCTTTTTCAGGCACATCATATGTTATGCGGTTTTCCCTATTCCTCCATCTTTGTAGGAACTTCAAAGAAGACGCTCCATCCTTCTATTTGATAGCACAAAGGTCCTTGATGCTGACCTTGTGCTCGATGTTATGATGGAAGTGAGCTATGAAATTTTCATCTAGTTTTCCCCAAGACTGAATGCCATGAGGTAAATGTGAGAACCATTCCATTACTGGTCTGGCCAAGCTTTGTGGGTGTTAGCTCTTTTTCCTACACCACAACCTTAAGATGATAGTATACTGATTATACTTGAATGAAAAATCCCTTTTGACAAGAGAAAGACTAATTGATGAGGTATTTTATAACACCGGGGATACCTATTATCACCTCCTTCATTTTTGAGTTCCACAAACTCAGGCAGGTATTACCTATTAAAAGATTACTGATTCTTCAACCTATGTATTTGGTGGACTAAGAATTTATTAATGTCAGTTTCTTCTTTAAAAGCCTCATCCAAATTTTATTAAAACCTTCTAAATCAAGATCAGAATCACTAATAAATTCCTCTTTACTAGGCAGTCTACTGTCAAATTCATTTCTCCAGGCCTCCAAGGCCTTAATATGATCATCTTCTCCCTTTAGTGGAAGAACAAATCTATTGAAACTCGGTCCAAATAGGCCCATCTTTGCCTCTATCTGATTTAACTTACCTTTAAAGAAAGATAAAGTCACATTTACTTTTTTGATCTCATCTTCTATTTCTGTCATGATCTCTTGCAGATCTGGCCTATGCTACTACAAAGAAGCTAATTTCTCAAAAAGTTGTATCCTGGGAGACCATGTTGTGAAAAAGGGGCCTAAAACAGAGATATACCATGTTACTTTAGAATGCAAAATGGGTAACTTATTATATGCATTTAGGATTATATCTGTTTTATCTTTCAAGATATCAATCCTATGTTGAAGTATATTCCTCAATGCATTTATGGAAACTTCATTATCTTTTTTAACCATATCATCTGTTTTTACCTCTTCCCCTGCTTCAACTTTTTCTTCTATTTGTAGAGGCTACTTTGAGGGTACATATACAACCTCTGGCTTTTCTTGTAATTTCTTAGTCAATTCAGCAATTACCTTATTCTGTTGATGAATCTGGCTATGACACAATTCTCTATCCTTGGCCAGGGCACTAGCCTCCTCAATTAGGACACCACATTTCTCAGACAACTGCTTTGTCTTGTCTTGATTTAAATGTGCCCATTGTGTCATTATTTGAGAATTCTCAAGATCTCCCATGTTTTGCACTATCCATACCATTTGGTTTCCAACCATGCTCTCTTGAATATTCAATAATTGAGGCTTCTGGTCTTTAGGACACAAATTCCACATGGCAAATGCTTGGGATTTTGGACTATATCCGAATCCTTTGATCATATCACCCATTTGGATCTCATTTGTCATTTTTAGATCTGGTTGCTTTCTGATTTGGTCTATTATGAATGTTGAGGCTAAATCCCAGCCTTCAGCAAGAAAAATTCCACTGTTCAAAACCATTTTTCTAGCCTCATCAGGAGAAACATCCTCATTTTCAGGATCATATGCTTGCAAAGCTAAAAGAGCCTCATTTGTTACTGTTTCTTCACCAGCTAATTTCAACTTCTCTATGATCTGTTCCTTCTTATGCCATCTAAGGAAATATTTAAATTCATCAGATTTTATGAAGTTATCATCGCTTAAAAATTGTTGTTGGTGAATCAATCTTTCATCAATATATGCTCTAAGAGGCAACTCTATGTTTTCTTCTACCTCTTGCTGCAGTTTATTTCCTTTCTGATCTCCTTTCTCAAATTATGATCATATAATCTATTGCCAAGAAAAAGAGCACTTACTCTATCCCTTTTTCTCTCTTTTCTTATGTAAGTTTGATCATGAGATGTCTAACCAAGATCAACTTTTTGCCTCTTGGTAGAAGGCTCATCTATATCATCAGGTTGAGAAACCTCAACTAAATCTATAATATGTCCCTATTCCCCTTGTACCTGAACTACTTCTACAACATTCTATTGTGGTTGATCTTGGTGAGGTGGACTGACATATTCTTCTTCACTCTCACTCTCATATTCAGGCTCTGAATATTCAATTTCTTTTCCCCCTTTCTTTACATCTAGAACTCTATCCAATTGTTCACAGAGTGTGTAAAAATTATCCAGCATAGCTTTGATTTTGCCAAATAATGGCAAATCAGGGTAAAAACCCCCAAATTCTAATCCATTTATTTTTATCTGTTTCTCTAAATTTAACTCTTGAATCTTTTCTCTTCTATTTGTCACTTCTTCTTCATCAATTATGTTCCTAGTAGCATCCTCCTCCACACGAATACCATGCACATATGTATTTGGTATGGTAGGAGTTAGGAGTTTCTTAGCTCCTGCAAAAAATCCCTCTAGATCAATATACCTATACAATGCTACACCCATCTTATAGCTTTCCAAACATCTGCTTACTAAATCAAAAGCACTTTTACCAATTATAAACTAAAAAATCTTGAACTGCCTAGGGGTTAATGTCCCCTTCCTGTTTGGTGCAAAGTGCTCACTATCAATTAACAAAAGTTGCCAAATGAATTCCATTGCTGCAACTCTTGATGACACATGATATGGTAGGACATGGGGAGGATGTGTGCATCCATACACTCTGATCATAGTGAAATTCTCTTCTAAAAAGAAGTCTCCCCAATTGTGGTCACCTTCCCATTTATAAAAATACTCACATGGCCTTAGCAATTGTAGCACCTTCACTGGGAGTCTAGTCTTGTTGACACCCAAACTTTGCATTAAAGGGTAGACAATCCAGTTCTCAAATCCACAGAAATCACAGTCCTTGGAAGTGAAATTCCATATCTTAATCCAAAATTGGACAGGATTGGACCGGTCATGAAAAATTCTCTAGGGGTTCAAACTGTTTACATCCATGATGCCATAGTTGAAATGCAACAATAGATGCATCAAGATAGAATAATGTAAAAACTTAGGATCTTTATCCTTCTTCTGTATAGCTACATATCCCTCATGCATTCTATCAATGATGTATTGAATGTAATCATAGCTGGTACTAGAATGCACATCTTGTAAATCTAATACCATCATCAAAATCCCAACCTTTATCTTCTCAGCTCCTCCATCCCTACCCAACACCTTACATAAAGCATATGCAATGTATTTGATATAAAAATGTAAATCTTTGAAACAATAAGGTCCAGTTCCTGGTAAAGGGACAATGAGGTTTCTAGCCTCTTTACGGATATGTTTCTGCAATTGGTTCCTAGCAACCCCAGGCTGTAAGCTATATCTCTCCTCCTCCTTTGTAATATTAATCTGAGTGGACATGGTACTATACAAATTGAAAGCTTGCATAAAAGAATTCCTATTCAGAATAAATAGTGTAGTACCATCACTCTTTTTAATTTTTTTTGACAAGGGGTCATAATGGTTTGCTAGACCTATTAAAAAGTCTAAATCTACAAAGACATCAGGAACAATTAACCTAGCCAAACCACTAGTCCAGGGTTTTGATATTGGTATGGCCTTATCAGCATTCTTATAAAAATAATTGTAAAGAGAAAAACCTGTAGAACCTGGTGTATGGGCATCTCTGATCTCATAGTATTCATCTACCAATATATTGGCATTTTCCCTCTTGTTCTAAGTAGACCTAGGTAACAGCTTCAAAAACTCATCAGAGAAGTTCCTTTTCCCTTGGCATCTTCATCCACTTCATCGCTCTTCCCACTAGTAGATGCCACACTAATTGCTTTACTCATTTTGTTATGTTTTCCACTTCTCTTTCACCGATATTGGAACAAATCTTCACTCAGGATTCCTTACCCTTCTTTATTCAGTGAAGACAATTCAAGAACCTTGAAAACTAAATAATCACCCTGAAATTTATCAATTCTTACTTCTTGGACACATAAAACCTAGCAAATTCTCCGCTCTAAAATTTTGGATGTATGATGAATGAAAGTAAACCTGAGATCATCCCTTTATAGTAACTTTACAAAGTACTTAGCTCATCATTGAATAATCAATCAATTCTGCCTTCAAGTTTACATGCTGTGGTATTAATTGAATTCCTAGCTGTAGCTCATGAATGTGATAAGAAATCAAATTCAAATGAGTGCATTTTCAGAAAACACCCTCATAAAATTCAAACAAAATCACATGTTTTGATATGATTTATTCTTCACCATACATCTCAGCTACCTTTTTCACATAGTAATTAATCTCCTATATTTTTACTGGATGATGAATCTCCATATTGTCATGTCAGTAACTGCCATTCAATATCAATTTTCATATTTGGCGACCAAGCGACTATGTATTATCTCTTTGTCACTGATCAAACCCCTTAACTCTCAATTCTTCTGGAGATCTAGCGACTGCATGATTTTCTTCACCTCATCTTAACCATGATTAACTTATGGCGATCACGAGACCAAATGAATCTAAGTCGCTAGTAGAATTTCCAAACTCAGAGTTTATTCAAAGACCTCACGGATGTGGTCACTTTTTCATCTATTAAACTCTAACCACCAAGTCTCTGAATGTTCTTTTCACTTTATGATACCCCGCGACTACCCTTAGTTGCTCAATCACTAAATAAAACTGCTCTTTAATATTTCCTTTGGAGACTTCGTGAGATAGCCCATGAAACTTTATCTTATCATTTTAATTTTAATTCGGGGACTACATAACTAAAGCCAATCTCATTGTCACGAGAACATTTTTACTCTATGCAAATTTGATAGAGACTCAGCGACTACCATTGATCTTATCTTATTCTATATCTGACAGCTCTGCCAAATCATTGAATACATTCTTAAAACCCCAAATCATTTGGAGACCATGCGACAATATTAAAATACATACCTTTACATATTTTAGTCTCTTAATCACCAAATGATATTTTTCCTTTTGGGAGACCACGCGACTGATACATTTTCCTTTATTCATTGTGGACATGTGTCTCATTTTTAGTTGTTTGTCTCCAAATCGCTGAAAAGATGCTGACTTACCATGTTTGACTAGCAACTACCCGACCACTGTATATTTCAATTAAATTTGTAGTTTGTCGCCAAGTCTCTAAACCTTTTACTTAAATAACCTTTTAACTAGAGACATGGCAACTAAAGCTTTTAAACTTATCACTAAGTGTGTTTTGATCTAGAGACCCCGCAGTTGAAGGAATCGCTAAGTCTCATGATAATTTTCTAACTGTAGGATACACTACGTGACACCATGACTTAACCGCTTGTCTCCATGTCACCAGATCATGTTTTCTTCATTGGGAGACTTCACGACTGAAGGAATTCACTAAGTCTCATGACTTATAAGGTGTATTCTTTTCCCTTTAGAGACATCCTGAATACAATTTATCACCAAGTCTCATGATGAAATGGAATATGCTTTTAGGATTAAGCGACTAGGTGACCATTTAAAAAGGCACATGACTTTTTATAACTTGCAAAAATAGAAACTTGATAGATATTTTTAGGGATTTTTTTCATTTTCACATAGAAGACAGCTCAGGGCTTTGGTTTTTTCACTATTTGTCTAGGTGTTGACCTAATAACACAAGATTTTCATAGGGATAATTCAAATTGGGAATTTTTTTTGTGATTTTGGATAAAAATTGGCAGGACAGCAAAATTTTAGGGAAAACCATCAAAAAACTAGGAAAACAACCAACATTGGCTCTATCTGAGGATTGACTAAACACAGTTTATGGTAAAGAAACAAAATCTTTGGTTGCAGACTAGATCAAAAATTGGGAGTGACACCAACTAACCTATTATAGAAGCGAAACTATTTACAACTTTACACAACTGCAGAAGAGTATTTACAGTATGATACATACTTACTTGTGCCTAAACTTTGATTCTTAGTTGAAAAAAGGCTTTAGGAATTGCCCATGCACAAGCAACTCAAAATATTCTCCATCCATGTTCTTCAATAAGTAAGAGTATTTTCCAAAGTTCTGTGAGACAACAAATGGTCCAAGCCATAAAGACTCAAATTTATTGTGTTTTCCTTTATCTTGTGCACTTGCATTCCACTGAAGAACTAAGTCACCAGATTGGAATTATCTTTTAGTAGCCTTCTTGTGAAAAAGGCATTTCATCTTCTGTTGCAACTTAATGTTTTATTTTTGGCTAGTTCTTCTTGTCTTGCCCAATTCTACCAACTGAGTCATTCTATTCTGCAGATTGTTAGAAATATCTAAATGTTCTTCTTGTATAAATTGATATATTGGTAATAAGTTGTTGATAGGCATTCTTGCCTGTAGACCATACACCAGCTCAAATGGAGACCTACCTATTTCTTTTTTAACTATTATTCTGTCAGCCCAAAGTGCTAGCTTTAATTTAGTATGCCGTGCCCTTTTATTCATTTCAAAAATTCTTTTTAGTATTTTCAATATACTCTTATTACTAGACTCAGCCTGTCCATTTGACTGTGGATGATATGGGGATGAATATGATATTGTAATCCCATATTTCTCACAAAAATCTATCATTTATTCTGATCTAAAACTCATGGCATTACCCATTACTAATTTAGCAGGTACATCAAATCTAGTTATAATATTCTCCATTAGAAATTCAGTGAATACCCTGCTTGTTTCTTTCTTTGTAGGGATGGCTTCAATCCACTTGGTAAACTAATCTACGGATACAAGAATCCAACTGTGTCCCCCACTAGATTTATCTTGAAATTCACCAATGAAATCAATCCCCCACATAGTAAAAGGGGCTTAGTACTTACTGGGTTTAACAATAGAGCTCTTGAAAATTTTAGCTTGTTTGAGAACCTTTGACAAGGTTCACACTTTCTGACATAGTACCCAACCTTTGAGAATCTTTGAATAAACTAGGCCAATAGTACCCAACCCTTAAAATCTTGTGGGCAGTAGTCTTAGTAGAAAAATGACCTCCACATTCTCCTACATGTATTTCACATAAAATATTTTCAGCCTGGTATTTATCAAGACATAACAACAATACACCATTCTTATCCTTCCAATACAAGTCTCCTTGAATTAAAGTGTATCTTTGGGTTTCCAATTTTAGATTTCTTTTCTGATTTTCTATCATATGATCAGGACACTTGGCATTTTTGAGGAAAAACACAATATTAGTATAAAATAGTTGCCTTTCTATACTTGTGACAATTTGATCATGTATCTTTGTATGATTTACTTGTACTAGATCCAAGTTTTCTTCTGTCATAAGTTTTGCCAAAACCTGACCTCTTATCAAATTGGTAATATGGATCTCACGGTTAAATTCCTAAATTCTGGTTATCCATTTACATCTCTTACAAGTAACCTCTGACTATGTAAGAATATCTTTCACTACTGAGTGAGGAACATATGCTTGTATCTAAGCACAGACCAAATATGGCCAAAAAGACTTTACAGCTTTTACCAAAGCATAAGCCTGCTTTTCCATTATCTCATAATTAAGTTCTGCAACTTGTAGGGATTTACTATAAAAAGCTATTGGATGTTCAAATCCTTGTTCATCTTTTTGTAGTAAAATAACAGCAATTGTATGAAAAGATGCAAATGAAAACAAAGAAAAAATATTAGTATAATCTGGAGATTTTAAAATTGGAGCCTCTTGTACTGCTTTCTTTATTTTCTCAAATACCTTTTGGGATTCTTCATTCCAAATAAATTTTGCATCTTTCTTTAGCAACTTTACAATAGGTTTAACAATCTCTGCAAAGTTTGCTATGAACCTTCTGAAAAAATTGATCTTTCCTCAGAAAGATTTTACTCCTTTTGGGTTCTTTGGAGCAATAACCTTCTGAATTGCTTCCACTCTCTTAGGGTCTATTCTTGCCCCCTCTTCAGACACTATGTGTCCAAAAACTTTCCCTCTTGTACTGCAAAAAGACATTTCTTGGGATTCAGTGAAACACTACATTCTAATGCTTTATTGAAAATCTTACCTAAGTGATCACAGTGATCCTCAGATCTCCTAGAATATGCAGTTAAATCATCTTGATAAATGACTATAAATAAATCAATGAATTCTTTAAAAGCAACATCGATGGCCCTCTGAAAAGTTGCCCCTGCATTTATTAGTCCAAATGACATTTTGATATAAACATAGGTTCCCCATGGAGTGGTAAATGTAGTTTTGTACTATTTTGATTCTTTAACTAAGACCTTGTTATACCCTGAGAAACCATCCATCATAGACAACATTTCACAACCAGTCACCTTGTTTAACATTGCTTCCATATTAGGCAAAGAATAATTATCTTTTAATGAAGCAATATTTAAATTTATGAAGTCCACACACAATCTTATATCACCATTCTTCTTCCTGACTGGTACCAAATTTGATACCCAGGTTGAGAGTCTGATTGGCTGGATTATCCCAACATGTTTTAACTTAATCAATTCTCTCTACATCTTAGGAGCCAACAAGGAGTTAATAGGCCTCTATTTTTGCCTAATTTATTTCACATATGACTTTAGTGGGATTTCATGTTGAAAAAGATCCTCTCTATAGGCTTTCAAATCCTCATATGACCAAGTAAAGACATGTTTATATTTTCTTAACAGTTTGACCAAATTTATCCTTATATGAGAGTCTAAACCCTTTCAAATATAAACAATTTGAGGACTATTTTAAGATCCTAAATTTATCTCCTCCAAATCCTCAACCTTGGCATTGCTTAATTTTGTTGACTACTAAACAATGCTTCGAGCTCAACCAGACCCCTAGGAATCAGATTAGAACTTAATTCGACAACCTCATTTCCCAAAATGTAGTCTTTTCCATCATTGCTTTCTAGAAAAGTATTACAATCTATACTCTGATTCTCATAATGGTCTAGACATTGAATAAATCTTAGAATATCTTGGTCATCCTGAAAAACCTGCCAATTGTATATGTTGTCCAAAACAACTGGTCTTGTCTTGACTTCCAATATTGACACCCCATGTAAGGTCGAATCATTAGTTTTTAAAGCAACATTTGCTAAAAAATCAGCCATTATATTCTTTGACCTTTCTATCTAGCTTATATCAAAGGCATCAAACATTTCAATTTGATCCCAAATAGCATACTTGTACATTTTTAATCTATCATTCTTTACTGCATATTTGGATCTAACTTGAGCTACCACCAACTCAGAATCACCATAAACCTTTAAACATTTAATCCCATGTTTGATGGCAATGTCTAGTCCTAAAAACAAAGCTTTATATTCTGCAGTATTATTTGTACCTTGGAAGGCTAATAGAAATGAATACTTAAAATTTTTACCTGATGGAGATACCAACAAGACTCCTGCCCCTGATCCTTCTTTTGAACAAGCCCCATCAAAGTACATTTTCCACAATCCATCACCTTGTATAATCAACTCTTTATTCAGAGGATCAAACTCTTCATTATGATAATAAAGTTCACTCTTTATATACTAAAATTCTCCATATCCATATCAATCCAACAGTTAATGTTAGTGTCTTCAAATCTTTCTATCATATGTGGAGTTCTACTCTCCCTTAACACCATAACATTATTTCCAGCAATGTTAAAAGTAGCATATGATAAATCACTTTGTATACTACCTCCCATTGGAGCACTCCACTTTCTTGATAGCAACATGCCATAATGTGGTGGTATGTCAACCACAAGAACATTCATAGTCATTACTACATCAGGACAAATGACTAATTTATAAGGCATAGCCTCAATGGTACCAATCACAAGGACTTCTCTAGAGTCCATAGGTTGACACCTCCCATGAGGAGTATCAAACTGTAGTCCCATTGACCTCATGATTTCCACTGGCATAACAGTATTTGATGCTCCTGAATCAATCATACAATTTTTTAGCATCTTTCCATTAATTATTAGTGAAAGAAAAAATGGGTCAACAACCTTTGGGGAAGAAGTTGTATTCAGGAAAATTTGAGGAATCTTAGATGTTAATACTTCAACATCCTTCCCTTTGTTGATTGGTTTCTTGCCAACATTCTCTGGACTTTGGAATTTTATTATGGGCACACTGTTTCATAATGACATCACCTTTTCCTTGTGTTCTGTAATTCTCATCATTTCTAAAAATGGCACCTTTACTGTCATTTGGGACAAACAATGACCCATGTCCACTGGAGTATATTTCACCTCTGAGGACTTTGATTTATCAATAGTAATGTCACTTTCCTCAATATGTTCAATTAGAGTGGGTTCTTTTAACCTTTTACTTTCCATCTTAAGAACAGGAGTACCTGTTTCTTTCCTTTTTAATTCTTTTTGTACAACATTTGGTTCTAAGGCTTTGGTAATAATTTTGACCTTATGCTTATTTACATTTTCCCCAGGTACTTCCTTTTTTTGTATATATTTGGTGTCTACTTTATTTTCTTTTATAAAGACACCTAATGGCTGACTACCAATACCACCGACTACTATGTTTCTTAAATGGTAGTTGCTTCTAGCCTTGTTCACTAAATCTGCAGTATTCCTAGCTTTCTCTTCATCTGAAGCTTTTCTAATAAGTGGAAAATCCTAATTGTTTTGAGCATAACATCTTATATGGTCATCTGTTTCCTCTGCTTCACTATCAGATAAGATTTGTTGATGATGATTTTCTACCCTTCTTTGTGAACTACAAGAATCATGATTTTCAGTTTCAATGTGCAAATCTATATCATGAAATGAATAATTATTTGTCATACTATGATCACATTGTTCACCCTCATCATTTCCATGTTCTACATTTACTCTTAAGTCTAAGGAAACAATATAAAAATCAGGTTTATGTGGGGCTTCACAAGCTTCACACCAAGGATCTTCATTGTAGAAATGGACAACATTCTTATGTAGAGGGTCCAGAGTTTTGTTATCTGTCTTCTCCTTTCTAGGTAGAATAATAGGCTTCCCATATTTAAACTAAGTTCCATAAGGATGGTTTTTCATTCTATTTTGAGGATTATATGTATTATTGTAAGAAGGCCTATTGTTCTGAGGAGCTCTATATTCCTTATACTCTAGTTCCTTCAAGTTGCTCTTACTAAACCTTGAGTCATCTCTCCTATTTAATTTACCAGATACTGTTCTATTCATTTCAATATTCACTGCTATCTTATAAGCATCAATAAGAGTTCTAGGGTTTTTATCCCTAAGAGCATATCTCATTTTAGAATCAAAGGCATTTAAATAAGTTTCCAAACATACCTCTTCATCCAGCCTTATCTTTTGAAAAAGCTTGTGCATAGCTCTTTGAAATCTTGTATTAAACTCAGTGACCTCTTCATTGTAATTATTTTTAATATTGTTGAAATCATTCAAAAAAAAGCCTTTATTTATTTTATCTCCATATTGATCCTTAAATAATTCAATTAACTCATCCATAGAAACAACATATCCATTAGAAAGGCTCCTAAACCACTCTCTAGCGTCTTCTGCAAGAGACTGAACAAATAATTTCATTAATACATCCTCATGAGTGATATTTAAATCATCAACAAAATCAATAAACTTTCTTAAATGTGTTTCATAGGAAATAACATTGTTACCTGTGAACTTTGAGAGCTTTTCTCCTATATCACCCACATCTTTAGGGAATGCATTAGGATATCCAGGGATACTAATGAAGTTAAACTATTTATATCTTTCAGTATGCAATGGTTTTCTTTGAAAACTAGCATTTTCTTTAAAATTAATGGCTTTTTCTTTAGAGGCTATTGTATTCTCTGTTCCAACATGAGACTACTTAGAAGATTGCAAAAAATCTATTTTCTTTTTTATCTCAATTTTTACATCTTCCATTTGTGCCTTTTCTAACATTTTCTAAATGGTTTCCTTTACAATTCTTAATTTTTCCAAATCAATATCCAACTTGGACATTTGCTCTGTTAAAGGCTTCTGAAACCTAAGTTCCTGATTTTCATATTCAGTCATTTTTTGCTTACCTTTGTCTTTATGTGAACTAAAATACTTATGAGTGAGTGGTATTTCTTGGTCCCTTTGAGATCTCTCTGTACCTTTTATATTTTGATGTCTTGAAGATTTTCTTTTACTCTTATCAACATCCTTATGCTCATGGTTTTTCTTTCTCATTTCTCTCTCCCTTTTCATTTGTTGAACAAGGGCAAGCTATTTCATGATAAGTTTTTCCTCATTTGTGAGCTCATCAGAGGGAGCTTCTTCGACATTTGAACTAGATGTACTTGTTTCTTCTCTTTCACTAGAAGTAGAAGTAACAGTAGGTGTTTCTAATACTCTCTCAGCAGCTTCTTCATATTCTAAAGTATTTCCATCATGAGAAGGCTGATTGCTGTTCACCTGTCTCCTAGTATTACTTTCTTTACCTCTTAGAGGAGTTTCATCAATGCTGACTTGGTTTCTCTTCCTCCTCTAGGACATTTCCCTTCTTGAGGATGATGGGATTCCACCATCTAAAACCTTCTCAGGATTGTTTTTCATCCTTGACCTAGTATTCATTCTGAGAGTTATTTACCAAATTTGCACTAATCTTAGAGATTTTCTTTTAGAGTCGCCACCCAACAATAGTTAGGAATAAATGAATACTATCCATTTTGACAACTACAATTGGTATGATTGGTAATTAATTGAATTCCCCAGTAGAGTTACCAATTTCTTAGCTCTTTTTCTTGCACCACAACCTTAAGATGATAGTATATTGATTATACTTGAAAAAAAACTCCCTTTTGACAAGAGAAAGGCTAATTTCTGAGGTATTTGATAACACTGGGGATACCTGTTATCACCTTCTTCATTTTTGAGTTCTACAGACTCAGGCAGGTATTACCTATTAAAAGATTACTGGTTCTTCAACCTATGTATTTGGTGGACTAACTCATTCACTGGTTACTTACTTCAGACCTCACTATAATAACTTATAAAATACCTTAGAGATGGCAATAATTATTTTGAAACAGAGTACTACAAGCCAGGCTATAGTCTTAATAACATAAACCAATGAGACAAGGACTTTCATCCTTCTTCCTTTTACTTTAGGAGGGGAAACCTAATGATTTTGTCTTTAAGAAATAAACAAAATCCAATTGTAATCACTGTGAATACAATTGATTTTAATATATACTCTGAAAGTAATTGATTTTGAATAGTATTAGATATTTTGGATGATGATGGATTACCAAACAAGTTCCTAGACCAGTGCCTATCCTTGGGCTTGTAGAATCAAAAGATATAAATTCATAGAAAATAAACAAATAAAAGTATTGTAGGATGCCTTACAACCTACATGCAACTCAAGTGAAGTGCATTACAAATTACCCTATCACTCCCATAATATCATATCAAAGGCTCAGTTACTGTTGTACTCTCTAAAACTACTTACAAGGTTTAATTCTCCCCTTAGAAAAAGCTTGCAAATAATTAGATATCTACCTTGTAGCCAATATGCTAAACATGCCTTAAAAATTAAACATAAAAGAGTACACTCAATAAGAAAAGAGACAACAACAATATGAAATAAATTTGCACTGTATTTTATTCATAAATTTCTGCTTCAATACATATCAAAGTTATAAACTCAAAGAACACAGACTGAAATTTAGAAGTCTGGCTTGCCAATATATTTCATCTCTCTTCAAAATTGTTACATTTGATCTATATATAGGTCTTAAACCATCTTGGAATCCTTAAAGAAAGCATGCAACAAGCTCCGGATGGTTTAAAGAACTTAACCCTAAAAGAAAAGAAAAGACAAAAAAAACAAGAATGTTCAAGCGGTGGAAAAACAAGAATAAGGGATGAAATTTGATCTTCTTTTGTCTTCATATGAATTTTGGAACCTTTATTTGATAGTGTTCAGGATAGTATATGATATTCGTATTGAGACTAAGTGACTTCCATTTCAGGCTAATCTACACTTGTCTTTCATAATTAATAACCTCCCTGTGCTCAATGATCAGGCGCCAAGTGTTCCTCTCTACTCTTCATCCAGGACTTCTTCTCCTCTCTCAACAAGTTTCTTTTTCTTTGGTCTTGTCATTAAATCCCATGTTGTCACATCCTCCTCTGTAGGCCAATTGAAGCTTTGAATACTCTACAGTTGTCCTTTCTACCTTTCCCATCTGACATCACCTATACTTTTGACATCAACTAAGAATTTATTAATGTCAGTTTCTGCTTTAAAAGCCGCGTCCAAAATTTTATTAAAACCTTCTAAATCAAGATTAGAATCTTTAATAAATGCCTCTTTACTAGGCAGTCTACTGTCAAATTCATTTCTCCAGGCCTTGAAGGCCTTAATCTGATCATCTTCTCACTTTAGTGGAGGAACAAATCTATTGAAACTCAGTCCAAAAAGGCCCATCTTTGCCTCTATCTGATTTAACTTACCTTTAAAGAAAGATAAAGTCACATTTAATTTTTTGATCTCATCTTCTATTTTTGTCATGATCTTTGGCAGATCTGGCCTATGTTACTGCAAAGAAGCTAATTTCTCAAAATGTTGTATCCTGGGAGACCATGTTGTGAAAAAGGGGCCTAAAACAGAGATATACCCTGTTACTTCAGCATGCAAAATGGGTAACTTATGATATGCATTTAGGATTATATCTATTTTATCTTTCAAGATATCAATCTTATGTTGAAGTATATTCCTCAATGCATTTATGGAAACTTCATTATCTTTTTTAACAATATCATCTATTTTTACCTCTTCCCCTACTTCAACTTTTTCTTCTATTTGTAGAGGCTGCTCTGAGGGTACATATACAACCTCTGGATTTTCTTTTAATTGCTTAGTCAATTCAACAATTACCTTATCTCACTAATGAATCTTGATATGACACAATTCTCTATCTTGGGCTAGGGAACTAGCCTCCTCAATTAGGACACCACATTTTTCAGACAACTTCTTTGTCTTGTCTTCATTTAAATGTGCCCAATATGTCATTATTTGAGAAATCTCAAGATCTCTCGTGGTTTGCACTATCCATACCATTTGGTTTCCCACCATGCTCTTTTGAATATTCAATACTTGAGGCTTCTGGTCTTTAGGTCACAAATTCCACATGGCAAATGCTTGGGATTTTGGACTATATCTGAATCCTTTGATCATATCACCCATTTGGATCTCATTTGTCATTTTTAGATCTGGTTGCTTTTTGATTTGGTCTATTATGAATGCTGAGGCTAAATCCCAACCTTCAGCAAGAAAAATTCCACTATTCAAAACCATTTTTCTAGCCTCATCAGGAGAAACATCCTCATTTTAAGGATCATATGCTTTCAAAGATAAAAGAGCCTCATTTGTTAGTGTTTCTTCACCAGCTGATTTCAACTGCTCTCTGATCTATTCCTTCTTATGCAATATGAGGAAATATTTAAATTCATCAGTTTTTATGAAGTTATCATCACTTAAAAACTGTTGTTGGTGAATCAATCTTTCATCAATACATGCTCTAAGAGGAAACTCTATGTTTTCTTCTAGCTCTTGCTACAGTTTCTTTCCTTTTCTGATCTCCTTTCTCAAATTATGATCATATAATCTGTTGCCAGGAAAAAGAGCACTTAGTCTATCCCTTTTTCTCTCTTTTCTTATGTAAGTTTGATCATGAGATGTCTGACCAAGATCAACTTTTTGGCTCTTGGTAGGAGGCTCATATATATTATCAGGTTGATAAACCTCAGTTAAATCTATAATATGTCCATGTTCCCCTTGTGCCTGAACTACTTCTACAACATTCTTTTATGGTTGATCTAGGTGAGGTGGACTCACATATTCTTCTTCACTCTCACTCTCATATTCAGACTCTGAATATTCAGGTTCTTTTCCCCCTTTCTTTACATCTAGAACTCTATCCAATTGTTCACAGAGTGTGTAAAAATTATCTAGCATAGCTTTGATTTTTTCAAAATATGGCAAATCAGGGTAAAAAACCCCAAATTCTAATCCATTTATTTTTAT
Organism: Thuja plicata; assembly: GCA_018584345.1. NCBI lineage: Eukaryota > Viridiplantae > Streptophyta > Pinopsida > Cupressales > Cupressaceae > Thuja > Thuja plicata. The sequence goes on from MU226380.1 coordinate 1,891,197, forward strand.
CTATTTCTCTAAATTCACCAACTCTTGAATCTTTTCTCTTTTATTTCTCACTTCTTCTTCATCAATTATGTTCCTAGTAGCATCCTCCTCTACATAAAGACCATACACATATGTATTTGGTATGATAGGAGTTAGGATTTTCTTAGCTCTTGCAATAAATCCCTCTAGATCAATATACCTATACAATGTTGCTCCCATCTTATATCTTTCCAACCATCTATTTACTAAATAAATAGTACTTTTTCCAATTATAAACTAAAAAATCTTGAACTACCTAGGGGTTAATGTCCCCTTCCTGTGTGGTGCAAAGTGCTCACTATCAGTTAACAAAAGCTTCCAAATAAATTTCATTGCTGAAACTCTTGATGGCACATGATATGGTAGGACATGGGGAGGATGTGTGCATCAGTACACATTGAGCATAGTGAAATTCTCTTCTAAAAAGAAGTCTCCTCAATTGTGGTCACCTTCCCATTTATCAAAATACTCACATGGCCTTAGCAATTGTAGCACCTTCACTGGGTGTAATGCCCCGCCAAGGAACCCAGGAGAACTTAACCTATACACAACACTAAGTTCATGGAATAATTTTTTTTTAAAGATGTTTACAAACAATATTAATAACAATGCAGAAGCGATACAATGAAGTACATGACGTACATGAAATACAACACATACATGATTAACATTCCTCGAGGGTTCCTTGATGTAGAATTACTTAGACAAACTAATCTACGATTACCATAATAAATAATTGACATAAAGGTTACACAATCCGAAACCAATAACATACATCCCATATTAAAGATTACATATACAACTGATACCATAAGGTACACTACCTAATCAACATCCACTGCACAAATCGCAAGGTATGTAATAATACATAATAATCAATATAATGCATCCTCCAAGGATGATAACCATCAAACACATATGGTACTAATATACAACTCATGAAACTGAACCAGTCTCCAAAGGAATCAGAAGATAGAACTACATCAAAGAACATCCAAGCATGAAGAAGAATCCATCGGAATCTCAATGGTAATAAGAATCACTACCACCCGACCACGTGGAACCAAAGGTCCAATCCCACCGTACTGAGGAGATAGTAACAGACCCATCACATGGGGTATACAAAAAGAACACAAAAAAAGGTACACATGACCTCATACTTCAATGCAAAGGAAGATCCTAGAAGCAATCTAAACCACAACAAAGAATACTAAACAACACTAGAAGTAACTGACACACGTAGGATAACCTAAGCTGTATATAGGAAAGTGTCATCACATAAGTCCAACTTTGAAGGTAACCCTAGTAGTACCTCTTGACCCTAGCCTCCAGGTGACACTATGTGGCTCGGCGATCCTTTCACGTAGACAAGGATCCCAACTCCCATCCTATCATGCGACGACACTCAAGGCATGGATAGAGACTCAGACATCTTATTAGTTCATTTTAAACCCCTTTAATGTATTATATTTTCACTTATTAAGTAACTTGCCAATGGGTTTACCTAGTAACCGCTTAGAGTCCTAGACCCCCATTGCAAGCCACTTCCCCACTGTACACTTAGTTAACCTACCTAAGCTCAAGATCAATACATGAAGATATACATAATCACAAATTGCATCCTGCCCATTCAGGAGAACATAGGTTCTCGATAACTACTAACACATCCACAGTATACTCATAAGACCATAAAGCACATCATAACAAAATTAGGTTGGGTATAGGAAATCAGGACTGTGACATCATCATATAATGAGTACGATTCCAGAAAGGCAATAACATTCAGTGATAAACTCATTTATAGTAACACTATGCAAATTAGTTTATCTGATAAAATTACTATCAACAATATAATTTAATTTTC
>MU226380.1:1894778-1939214 GCA_018584345.1 Thuja plicata
TGTTAAATTGAAAATGCATGTGAGAATATTTCAATTAAATAAATTTAATCATGCAACTTAAAACAATATTTAATAAATCAATTTTGCACAACTAATTATAATTAATTGAATTTAATATTCATTAAATTTCAATTATTTAAATCAAGACTTAATAATTAAATCAATTAATTAAATATAGACATTTAATTGATATTTAATTATTAAATAGCCATATATTTTGTATATCAATATTTTAACCTTATTACAGGTGCAATAATTAACATTAATATTTTCCATAAATATTAATTAAATAATTCAATTTAAAAGCATCTTTAAATCACTTGAAACCCATCCAAACAGATAAACAACTCAAACAGACACCCAAGCACACACAAACAGGCTCACAAATCCATGTCACTGGATGAATTCAAACACTAGGGTAGTCAATCAGATTCTTGCCCAGTTCTAGGACAAAGTAAAGGTTTAGGGTATAGATTTGGACCTGAATAATATCTCCCCTCTCTTACCATTGAGATACTGTGATAGGGCACGCTCACTCCTGCCAATTCAGGGAAGACGTAGCCCGGTACCTGCAAACCTATCATCACAAAGACGAGCATATATCCATGCAATATAGAAAATAATGGTTGAGACTAGTTTATGATGTGGATCTCACCGAAGCAAGTAACTATGACTCTGTCCCATACCATACCAAACACAACAGACAGAAATGTAAAGCATACAAATGATCCATGTGCATATAAATATCAGGTCAGTATTGTTAGAAAACCATAATCAAAATGACGTCCTAACATAGTCATAACCACTATGAAATAATCATACATCATATACAAATAGGTTATATAATACAACTAATCATGGATCAATAGCATAATAAAAAGTAAAGCATGATTATCCTTAAAATCACCTGAAAAGCCAACACACACATACTATGGTCTAAAACATATCAGAAACTAACATAGACAGATAGACAAAGGGGGTAGGTATTACACTGGGAGTCTTGTCTTGTTGACACCCAAACTCTACATTAAAGGGTAGACAATCCAGCTCTTAAATCCACAGAAATCATAGTCCTTGGAAGTGAAATTCCATATCTTAATCCAAAATTGGACAGGATTGGGCTAGTTATGAAAATTTTTCAAGGGGTTCAAATTGTTTACATCCATGATGCCATAGTTGAAATACAATAATAGATGCATCAGGATAGAATAATGTAAAAACTTAGGATCTTTATCCTTCTTCTGTATAGCTACAAACCCCTCATGCATTCTATCAATGATGTATTGAATGTAATCATAGCTGGTACTAGAATGCACATTGTGTAAATTTAATACCATCATCAAAATCCTAGCATTTATCTTCTCAGCTCCTCCATCCCTACCCAACACCTTACACAAAGCATATGCAATGTATTTGACATAAAAATATAAATCTTTGAAACAATAAGGTGCAGTTCCTGGTAAAGGGGCAATGTGGTTTCTAACCTCTTTAGGGATATGTTTTTGCAATTGGTTCCTAGCAACCCCAGGCTATAACCTATATCTCTCCTCCTGCTTTGTAATATTAATTTGAGTGGACATGGTACTATACAAACCAAAATCTTGCATAAAAGAATTCCTATTCAGAATTAATAGTGCAGTACCATCACTCTTTTTAATTGTTTTTGACAAGGGATCATAATGGTTTGCTAGACCTATAAACAAGTCTGCATCCACAAAGACATCAGGAAAAATTAACCTAGCCAAACCACTAGTCCAGGGGTTTGATATTGGTATGGCCTTATCAACATTCTTATAAAAATAATTGTAAAGAGAAAAACCTGTAGAATCTAGTGTATGGGAATCTCTGATATCACAGTATTCATCTTCCAATATGTTGGCATTTTTCCTCTTGTTCTATGTAGATCCAGGTAACAGCTTAAAAAACTCATCAGAGAAGTTCCTTTTCCCTTGGCATCTTCATCCACTTCATCGCTGTTCACACTGGTAGATGCCACACTAACTGCTTTACTCATTTTGTTCTATTTTCCACTTCTCTTTCACCGATATTGGAACAAATCTTCTCTCAAGACTCCTTACCCTTCTCTGTTCACTAAAGACAATTCAAGAACCTTGAAAACTGAATAATCACCCTGAAATTGATCAATTCTTACTTCTTGGACACAAAAAACCTAGAAAATTCTCCGCTCTGAAATTCTGGATGTATGATGAATGAAAGTAAACCTAAGATCATCCCTTTATGGTAACTTTCCAAAGTACTTAGCTCATCATTGAAGAATCAATCAATTCCACCTTCAAGTTTACATGCTGTGGTATTAATTGAATTCCTAGCCATAGCTCATGAACGTGAAAGGAAATCAAATTGAAATGAGTGCATTTTCAAAAAACCCTTATAAAATTTGAACAAAATCACATGTTTTGATATGTTTGGTTCTTCACCAGACATCTCAGCTACCTTTTTCACATAGTAATTAATCTCTTGTATTTTTATTGGATGATGAATCTCCATATTGTCATGTCAGAAACTGCCATTTAATATTACTTTTTATATTTGGTGACCAAGCGACTATGTATTATCTCTTTGTCGCTGATCAAACCCCTTAACTCTCAATTCTTCTAGAGATCTAGTGACTGCATGATTCTCTTCACCTCATCTTAACCATGATTAACTTCTAGCAATCACACAACCAAATGATTCCAAGTCAATAGTAGAATTTCCAAACTCAGAGTTTATTCGAAGACCTCACGACTATGGTTACTTTTTCATCTATTAAACTCTGATTGCCAAGTCTCTGAATTTTCCTTTCACTTTACGAGACCCCGCGACTACCCTTAGTTGCTCAATTGCTAAATAAAATTGCACTTTAATATTTCCTTTGGAGACTTCATGACATAGCCCATGAAACTTTATCTTATCATTTTAATTTTAATTCTGAGACTATGCGACTAAAGCCAATCTCATTGTCGTGAGAACATTTTTACTTTGTGTAAATTTGATAGAGACTCAATGACTACTATTGATCTTATCTTATTCTACATCTGATGGCTCTACCAAGTCGCTGAATACATTCTTAAAACCCTAAATCATTTGTAGACCATGCTAAAATATTAAAATACATACCATTACATCTTTTAGTCTCTTAATCACCAAATGATATTTTTCCTTTTGGGAGACCACGCGACTAATACATTTTGCTTTATTCATTGTGGACATGTGTCTCATTTTTATTTGTTTGTCTCCAAATCGCTGAAAAGATATTGACTTACCATGTTTGACTAGCGACTACCTGAACAGTGTATATTTCAATTCAATTTGCAGTTTGTCACCAAGTCTCTAAACCTTTTACTTAACTGACCTTTTAACTAGAGACATGGTGACTGAAGCTTTTAAAATTATCACTAACTGTGTTTTGATTTGGAGACCCCGTGACTGAAGGAATCGCTAAGTCTCATGATAATTTTCTAACTACAAGATACACTACACGACACTGTGACTTAACCGCTTGTCTCCATGTCGCCAGATCATGTTTTCTTCATTAGGAGACTTCGCGACTGAAGGACTTCGCTAAGTCTCATGACTTATAAGGAATATTATTTTCCCTTTAGAGACATCCCAACTACAGTTAATCTCCAAGTCTCATGATGAAATGGAATATGCTTGTAGGATTAAGTGACTAGGCGACCATTTCAAAAGGCACGTGACTTTTTATAACTTAAGTTTTTCAAAGAGGTGATGCAAAAATAGAAACTGGATTGAGATTTTTAGGGATTTTTTACATTTTCACATAGAAGAAAGCTCAGGGCTTTGGGTTTTTCACTATTCATCTAGATTTTGACCTAAGAACACAAGATTTTCATAGGGATAATTCAAATTGGGACAGATTTTCTGATTTTGGATAAAAATTAGCAGGAGGATAACAAAATTTTAGGGCAAACCATCAAAAAACCAAGAATACAACCAACAGTGGCTCTATCTGAGGATTGACTAAACACAGTTTATGGAAAAGAACCACAGAATCTCTGGTTGCAGACTAGATCAAAAATTGAGAGGGACACCAACTAACCTATTATAGAAGCGAAACTATTTATAGCTTTACACAACTGCAGAAGAGTATTTACAGTATGATACATACTTACTTGTGCCTAAACATTGGTTCTTAGTTGAAAAAAGGCTTTAGGAATTTCCCATGCACAAGCAACTCAAAATATTCTCCATCCATGTTCTTCAATAAGTAAGAGTATTTTCCAAAGTTCTGTGAGACAACAAATGGTCCAAGCCATAAAGACTCAAATTTCTTATGTTTTCCTTTATCTTCTGCTCTTGCATTCCACTGAAGAACTAAGTCACCAGATTGGAATTATCTTTCAGTAGCCTTCTTGTGAAAAAGGTATTTCATCTTTTGTTGCAACTTAATGTTTTCTTTTTGGCTAGTTCTTATTGTCTCGTCCAATTCTACCAACTGAGTCATTCTATTCTGCAGATTGTTAGAAACATCTAAATGTTCTTCTTGTATAAACTAATATACTGGTAATAAGTTGTTGATAGGAATTCTTTCCTATAGACCATACACCAGCTCAAATGGAGACCTACCTGTTGCTTTTTTAACTGTTATTCTGTCAGCCCAAAGTGCTAGCTTAAATTTAGTATGCCATGCCCTTTTATTCTTTTCAAGAATTCTTTTTAGTATTTTCAATATACTCTTATTACTAGACTCAGCCTGTCCATCTGAATATGGATGATATGGGGATGAATATGATATTGTAATTCCATATTCCTCATAGAAACCTATCATTTATTATGATCTAAAACTCATGGCATTACCCATTACTAATTTAGTAGGTACACCAAATCTAGTTATAATATTCTCCATTAGAAATTTGGTGACTACCCTGCTTGTTGCTTTCTTTGTAGGGATGGATTCAATTGACTTGGTAAAATAATATGTGGCTACAAGTATCCAACTGTGTCCCCCACTAGATTTCTCTTGAAATTCACCAATGAAATCAATCCCCCACATAGTAAAAGGGGCTTCAGTACTTACTGGGTTTAACAACAGAGCTGCTGAAAATTTTAGCTTGTTTGAGAACCTTTGACAAGGTTCACACTTTCTGACATATTCATAGGTATCTTTGAATAAATTGGGCCAATAGTACCCAACCCTTAAAATCTTGTGGGCAATAGTCTCAGTAGAAAAATGACCTCCACATTCTCCTACATGCATTTCACATAAAAGCTTTTCAGCCTGGTATTTATCAAGACATAACGACAATACATCATTCTTATCCTTCCAATACAAGTCTCCTTGAATTAAAGTGTATCTTTGGGTTTGCAATTTTAGATTTCTTTTCTGATTTTATGTCATATGATCAGGACACTTGGCATTTTTGAGGAAAAACACAATATTAGTATAAAATGGTTGCCTTTCTATGCTTGTGATAGTTTGATCATGTATCTTTGTATGATTTATTTGTACTAGATCCAATTTTTCTTCTGTCATAAGTTTTGCCAAAACCTGACATCTTATCAACTTTGTAATATGGATCTCAAAGTTAAATTCTTGAATTCTGGTTATCCATTTACATCTCTTACCAGTAACCTCTGACTGTGTAAGAATATCTTTCACTGCTGAGTGAGGAACATATGCTTGTATCTGAGCATAGACAAAATATGGCCTAAAAGACTTTACAAATTTTACCAAAGCGTAAGCCTACTTTTCCATTATCTCATAATTAAGTTCTGCAACTTATAGGGATTTACTATAAAAATCTATTGGATGTTCAAATCCTTGTTCATCTTTTTGTAGTAAAATAGCAGCAATTGTATGAAAAGATGCAAATGAAAACAAAGAAAAAGGCTTAGTATAATCTGGAGATTTTAAAATTGGAGCCTCTTGTACTGCTTTCTTTATTTTCTCAAATACCTATTGGGCTTCTTCATTCCAAATAATTTTTGCATCTTTCTTTAGCAACTTTACAATAGGTTTAACAATCTCAGCAAAGTTTGCTATGAACCTTCTGACAAAATTGATCTTTCCTAAGAAAGATTGTACTCCTTTTAGGTTCTTTGGAGCAATAACCTTCTAAATTTCTTCCTATCTCTTAGGGTCTATTATTACCCCCTCCTTAGACACTATGTGTCCAAGCAACTTTCCCTCTTGTACTACAAAATGACATTTCTTGGGATTTAGTGAAACACCACATTCTAATGCTTTATTGAAAATCTCACCTAGGTGATCACAGTGATCCTCAGCTCTCTTAGAATATGCAGTTAAATCATCCTGATAAATGAGCATAAATAAATCAATGAATTCTTTAAAAGAAACATCCATAGCCCTATGAAAAGTTTCCCCTGCATTTATTAGTCCAAATGGCATTCTGATATAAACATAGGTTCCCCATGGAGTGGTAAATGCAGTTTTCTACTGTTCTAATTCTTTAACTAAGACCTGGTTATACCCTGAGAAACCATCCATCATAGACATCAACTCACAACCAGTCACCTTGTGTAACATTGCTTCCATATTAGGCAAAGAATAATTATTTCTTAATGAAGAAATATTTAAATTTATGAAGTCCACACACAATCTGATATCACCATTCTTCTTTCTGACTAAAACCAAATTTGATACCCAAGTTAAGTGTCTGATTGGCTGGATTATCCCAACTTCTTTTAACTTCATCAATTATTGCTGCATCTTAAGATCCAACAAGGCATTAATAGGCCTCTATTTTTGCGTAATTGGTTTCACATCTAACTTTAGTGGGATTTCAAGTTGAAAAAGATCCTCTCTATAGGCTTTCAAATCTTCATATGACCTAGCAAAGACATGTTTATATTTTCTCAACAGTTTGACCAAATTTATCCTTAAATGAGAGTCTAAACCATTTCCAATATAAAAAATTTGAGGACTATTTTTAGATCCTAGATTTATCTCCTCCAAATCCTCAACCTTGGCATTGCTTAGTTTTGTTGAATCATTTTTTTGACAACTAAACAATGATTTGAGCTCAACCAGACCCCTTGGAATCTGATTAGAACTTAACTGGACAACCTCATTTCCCAAAATGTAGTATTTTCCATCATTTCTTTCTAGCAAAGTATTACAATCTATACTCTGATTCTCATAATGGTCTAGACATTGAATAAATCTTAGAATATATTGGTCATCCTGAAAAACCTGCTAGTTGTATATGTTGTCTGGAACAACTTGTCTTGTCTTGACTTCCAATATTGACACCCCATGTAAGGTCAAATCATAAGTTTATAAAGGAACATTTGCTAAAAAATCAGCCATTATATTCTTTGACATTTCTATCCAGCTTATATCAAAGGCATCAAACATTTCAATTTGATCCCAAATAGCATACTTGTACATTTTTAATCTATCATTCTTTACTGCATATTTGGATCTAACTTGAGCTACCACCAACTTAGAATCACCATAAACCATTAAACATTTAATCCCATGTTTGATGACAATGTCTAGTCCTAAAAACAAAGCCTCATATTCTGTAGTATTATTTGTACATTGGAAGGCTAATAGAAATGAATACTTAAAAGTTGTACCTGATGGAGATACCAACAATACTCCTTCCCCTGATCCTTCTTTTGAACAAGCCCCATCAAAGTACATTTTCCACAATCTATCACCTTGTATAATCAACTCTTTGTTCAGAGGACCAACCTCTTCATTATGATAATAAAGTTCACTCTTTTGTATCCTGAAATTCTCCATATCCATACCAATGCAACAATTAATGTTAGTGTCTTCAAATCTTTCTATCATATGTGGAGTTCTTCTCTCCCTTAACACCTTAAAATTATTTCCAGCAATGTTAAAAGTAGCATATGATAAATCACTTTGCATACTACCTCCCATTGAAGCACTCCACTTTCTTGATAGAACCATGCTATATTGTGGTGGTATGTCAACCACAAGAACATTCATAGTCATTACTACATCAGGACAAATGACTAATTTATAAGGCATAGCCTCAATGGTACCAATCACAGGGACTTCTCTAGAGTCCATAGCTTGACACCTTCCATGAGGAGTATCAACCTATAGTCCCATTGACCTCATGATTTCCACTGGCATAACAGTATTTGATGCTCCTGAATCAATCATACAATTTTTTAGCGTCTTTCCATTAATTATTAGTGAAAGAAAAAATGGGTCAACAACCTTTGGGGAAGAAGTTGTATTCAGGAAAATTTGAGGAATCTCAGATGTTAATACTTCAACTTCCTTCCCTTTGTTGATTAGTTTCTTTCCAACATTCTCTAGATTTTGGATTTTTATTATGGGCACACTGTTTAACAATGACATCACCTTTTCCTTGTGTTCTTTAATTCTCATCATTTCTAAAAATGGCACCTTTACTGTCATTTGGGACAAACAATGACCCATGTACACTGGAGTATATTTCACCTCTGAGGACTTTGATTTATCAATAGTAATGTCACTTTCCTCAATATGTTCATTTAGAGTGGGTTCTTTTAACCTTTTACTTTCCATCTTAAGAACAGGAGTACCTGTTTCTTGCCTTTTTAATTCTTCTTTTTGTACAACATTTGGTTCTAAGGCTTTGGTAATAATTTTGACCTTATGCTTATTTACATTTTCCTCAGGTTCTTCCTTTTTTTGTATATATTTTGTGTCTACTTTATTTTCTTTTATAAAGATACCATATGGCTGACTACCAATACCACCAACTACTCTGTTTCTTAAATGGTAGTTGCTTCTAGCCTTGTTCACTAAATCTGTAGTATTCCTAGCTTTCTCTTCGTCTGAAGCTTTTCTAAAAAGTGGAAAATCCTAATTGTTTTGAGCATAACATCTTATATGATCATCTGTTTCCTCTGCTTCACTATCAGATAAGATGTATTGATGATGACTTTCTACCCTTCTTTGTGAACTACAAGAATCATGATTTTCAGTTTCAATGTCCGAATCTATATCATGACATGAATAAGTATTTGTCATACTATGATCACATTGTTCACCCTCATCATTTCCATATTCTTCAATTACTCTTAAGTCTAAGGAAACAATACAAAAATCAGGGTTATGTGGGGCCTCACAAGCTTCACACCAAGGATCATCATTACAGAAATGGACAACATTCTTATGTAGAGGGTCCAAAGTTCTATTATCTGTCTTCTCCTTTCTAGGTAGAATAATAGGCTCCCCATCTTTAAACTGAGTTCCATAAGGATGGTTTTGCATTCTATTTTGAGGATTATATGTATTATTGTAAGAAGGCCTATTGTTTTGAGGAGCTCTATATTCCTTATACTCTAGTTCTTTCAAGTTGCTCTTACTAAACCTTGAGTCATCTCTCCTATTTAATTTACCAGATACTCTTCTATTCATTTCATTATTAACTACTATCTTATAAGCATTAGTAAGAGTTCTAGGGTTTTTATCCCTAAGAGCATATCCCATTTTAGAATCAAAGGCATTTAAATAAGTTGCTAAACATACCTCTTCATCCAGCCTTATCTTCTGAAAAAGATTGTGCATAGATCTTTGAAATCTTGTATTAAACTCAGTGACCTCTACATTGTAATTCTTTCTAATATTGTTGAACTCATTCAACAAAAAGCCTTTATTTTTTTTATCTCCATATTGATCCTTAAATAATTCAATTAACTCATCCATAGAAACAAAAAATCTATTAGAAAGGCTCCTAAACCACTCTCTAACATCTTCTACTAGAGACTAAACAAATAATTTCATTAATACATCCTCATGAGTGATATTTAAATCATCAACAAAATCAATGAACTTTCTTAAATGTGTTTCACATGAAATAACATTGTTACCTGTGAACTTTGAGAGATTTTCTCCTATATCACCCACATCTTTAGGGAATGCATTAGGATAACCAGGGATACCAATGAAGTTAAACTGTTTATATATTTCAGTATGCAATGGTTTTCTTTGAAAACTAGCATTTTATTTAAAATTAGTGGCTTTTGCTTTAGAGGCTATTGTATTCTCTGTTCCAGCATGAGAAGACTTAGAAGACTGCAAAAAATATATTTTCTTTTTCATCTCAATTATTGCATCTTCCATTTGTGCGTTTTCTAACATTTTCTCCATGGTTTCCTTTTTGAATTCTTAATTTTTCCAAATCAATATTCAACTTGGACATTTGCTCTATTAATGGCTTCTGAAACCTAAGTTCCTGATTTCCATATTCAGTCATTTTTTTCTTACCTTTGTCTTTATGTGAACTAAAAGCCTTATGAGTGAGTGGTATTTCTTGGTCCCTTTGAGATCTCTCTGTACCTTTTATATTTTGATGTCTTGAAGATTTTCTTTTACTCTTATCAACATCCTTATGCTCATGGTTTTTCTTTCTCATTTCTCTCTCCCTTTTCATCTATTGAATAAGGGCAAGCTGTTTCATGATAATTTTTTCCTCATTTGTGAGCTCATCAGAGGGAGCTTCTTCGATATCTGAACTAGATGTACTTGTTTCTTCTCTTTCACTAGAAGTAGAAGTAACAGTAGGTGTTTCTAATACTCTCTCAGTAGCTTCTTCATATTCTGAAGTATTTACATCATGAGAAGGCTAATTCTTGTTCACCTCTCTCCTAGTATTACTTTCTTTACCTCTTAGAGGAGTTTCATCAATGCTAACTTGGTTTCTCTTCCTCCTCCAGGACATTTCCATTATTGAGGATGATGGGATTCCACCATCTAAAACCTTCTCAAGATTGTTTTTCATCCTTGACCTAGTATTCATTCTGAGAGATATTTACTAAATTTGTACTAATCTCAGAGATTTTCTTTTAGAGTCACCACCCAACAATAGTTAGGAATAAATGAATACTATCAATTTTGACAACTACAACTGGTATGATCGGTAATTACTTGAATTCCCCAGTAGAGTCGCCAATGTGTTAGCTCTTTTTCTTGCACCACAACCTTAAGATGATAGTATACTGATTATACTTGAATGAAAACTCCCTTTTGAAAAGAGAAAGGCTAATTTCTAAGGTATTTGATAACACTGGGGATACCTATTATCACCTCCTTCATTTTTGAGCCCCACAGACTCAGGCAGGTATTACCTATTAAAATATTATTGATTCTTCAGCCTATGTATTTGGTGGACTAATTCATTCACTGGTTACTTACTTCAGACCTCACTATAATAACTTATAAAATACCTTGGAGATTGCAACAATTAGTTTGAAACAAAGTACTACAAGCCAAGCTATAGTCTTAATAACATAAACCAATGAGACAAGGACTTTCATCCTTATTCCTTTAACTTTAGGAGGGGCAACCTAATGATTTTATCTGTAAGAAATCAACAAAATCCAACTGTAATCACTGTGAATATAATTGATTTTAATATATACTCTGAAGGTAATTGATTTTGAATAGTATTAGATATTTTGGATGATGATGGATTACCAAACAAGTTCCTAGACCAGTGCCTATCCATGGGCTTATAGAATCAAAAGATATAAATTCATAGAAAATAAACAAATAAAAGTACTATAGGATTCATTACAACCTACATGCAACTCAGGTAAAGTGCCTTACAAATTACCCTGTCACTCCCATAATATTATATCAAATCCTCAGTTACTGTTGTACTCTCTAAAACTACTTACAAGGTTTAATTCTCCCCTTAGAAAAAGCTTGCAAATGATTAGATAGCTACCTTGTAGCCAATATGCTTAACATGCCTTACAAATTAAACATAAAAGAGTACACTAAATAAGAAAAGAGACAAGAACAATATGGAATAAAGATGATCTGTATTTTATTCATAAATTTCTTCTTCAATACATATCAAAGTTATAAACTCAAAGAACATAGACTGAAATTTAGAAGTCTAGCTTGCCAATATATTTCATCTCTCTTCAAAATTGTTACATTTGATCTATATATAGGTATTAAAACATCTTGGAATCCTTAAAGCAAGGATGCAGCAAGCTCCATATGGTTTAAGGAACTTAACCCTAAAAGTGCAGAAAAGACAAAAAAAACAAGAATGTTCAAGCGGTGGGAAAACAAGAATAAGGGATGAAATCTGATCTTCTTTTGTCTTCATATGAATTTTGGTGCCTTTGTTTGATAGTGTTCATTATAGTATCTGATATTTGTATTGAGACTAAGTGACCACTATTTTAGGCTAACCTACACTTGTATTTCATAATTACTAACCTACCTATGATCAATGATCAGGCGCCAAGTGTTCCTCTCTACTCTTCATCCAGGACCTCTTCTTCTATCTCAACAGGCTTCTTTTTCTTCTGTCTTGTCATTAAATCCTATGTTTTCATATCCTCCTCTCTAGGCCAATTGAAGCTCTGAATACTCTACAGTTTTCCTTTCTGCCTTTCCCATCTAACATCAGTTATACTTTTGACATCAACTAAGAATTGATTAATGTCAGTTTCTGCTTTAAAAGCCTCATCCAAAACTTTATTAAAACCTTCTAAATCAAGATCAGAATCTATAATAAATGCCTCTTTACTAGGCAGTCTACTATCAAATTCATTTCTCCAGGCCTCCAAGGCCTTAATCTGTTCATCTTCTCCCTTAAGTGGAAGAACAAATCTATTGAAACTCGGTCCAAACAGGCCCATCTTTGCCTCTATCTGATTTAACTTACCTTTAAAGAAAGATAAAGTCACATTTACTTTTTTTATCTCATCTTCTATTTCTGTCATGATCTCTGGCAGATATGGCCTATGCTGCTACAAAGAAGCTAATTTCTCAAAAAGTTGTATCCTGGGAGACCATGTTGTGAAAAAGGGGCATAAAACATAGATATACCCTATTGCTTCAGCATGCAAAATAGGTAACTTATTATATGCATTTAGGATTATATATTGTTTTTATCTTTTAAGATATCAATCCTATGTTGAAGTATATTCCTCAATGCATTTATGGCAACTTCATTATCTTTTTTAGCCATATCATCTATTTTTACCTCTTCCCCTTCTTCAAATTTTTCTTCTATTTGTAGAGGCTACTCTAAGGATACATATACAACCTCTGGCTTTTCTTGTAATTTCTTAGTCAATTCAGCAATTACCTTATCCTGCTGATGAATCTTGATATGACACAATTCTCTATCCTTGGATAGGGCACTAGCCTCCTCAATTAGGACACCACATTTCTCAGACAAATGCTTTGTCTTGCCTTCATTTAATTGTGCCCAATTTGTCATTATTTGAGAAATCTCAAGATCTCTCATGTTTTTAACTATCCATAACATTTGGTTTCCAACCATGCTCTCTTGAATATTCAATAATTGAGGCTTCTGGTCTTTAGGACACAAATTCCACATGGCAAATGCTATGGATTTTGGACTATATCTTAATCCTTTGATCATATCACCCATTTGGATCTCATTTGTCATTTTTAGATCTGGTTGCTTTCTGATTTGGTCTATTATGAATGCTGAGGCTAAATCCCAGCCTTCAGCAAGCAAAATTCCACTGTTCAAAACACTTTTTCTAGCCTCATCAGGAGAAACATCCTCATTTTTAGGATCATATGCTTGCAAAGCTAAAAGATCCTCATTTGTTACTATTTC
The DNA here is from genome assembly GCA_018584345.1 of Thuja plicata. Classification (NCBI taxonomy): domain Eukaryota; kingdom Viridiplantae; phylum Streptophyta; class Pinopsida; order Cupressales; family Cupressaceae; genus Thuja; species Thuja plicata. The sequence goes on from MU226380.1 coordinate 1,908,353, forward strand.
TTCACCAGCTGATTTCAACTTCTCTCTGATGTGTTCATTCTTATACCATCTAAGGAAATCTTTAAATTCATCATTTTTTATGAAGTTATCATCGCTTAAAAACTATTGTTGGTGAATCAATATTTCATCAATACATGATTTAAGAGGCAACTATATGTTTTCTTCTACCTCTTGTTGTAGTTTCTTTCCTTTTCTAATCTCCTTTCTCAAATTATGATCATATAATATATTTCCAGGAACAAGAGCACTTACTCTATCCCTTTTTCTCTCTTTTCTTATGTAAGTTTGGTCATGAGATGTCTGACCAAGATCAAGTTTTCCCCTCTTGGTAGCAGGTTCATCTATATCATCAGGTTGAGAAACCTTAGTGAAATCAATAATATGTCCTTGTTGCCCTTGTACCTGAACTGGTTCTACAACATTCTATTGTGGTTGATCTAGGTGAGGTGGACTGACATATTCTTCTTTACTCTCACTCTCTTATTCAGAATCTGAATATTCAAGTTCTTTTCCCGCTTTCTCTGCATCTAGAACTCTATCCAATTGTTCATAGAGTGCATAAAAATTATCCAGCATAGCTTTGATTTTGTGAAAATATGGCAAATCAGGGTAAAAACCCCCGAATGCTAATCCATTTATTTTTATCTATTTCTCTAAATTCAACAACTCTTGAATCTTTTCTCTTCTATTTCTCACTTCTTCATCAACTATGTTCCGAATAGCATTCTCCTCCACACAAAGACCATGCACATATGTATTTGGTATGGTAGGAGTTAGGAGTTTCTTAGCTCTTGCAATAAATCCCTCTGGATCAATATACCTATACAATGCTGCTCCCATCTTATAGATTTCCAACCATCTGCTTACTAAATCAAAATCACTTTTGCCAATTATAAACTAAAAAATCTTGAACTACCTAGGGGTTAATGTCCCCTTCCTGTGTGGTGCAAAGTGCTCACTATCAGTTAACAAAAGCTGCCAAATAAATTCCATTGCTACAACTCTTGATGGCACATGATATGGTAGGACATGGGGAGGATGTGTGCACCCATACACTATGATCATAGTGAAATTCTCTTCTAAAAATAAGTCTTCCCAATTGTGGTCACCTTCCCATTTATCAAAATACTCACATGGCCTTAGCAATTGTAGCATCTTCACTGGGAGTCTAGTCTTGTGGACAACCAAACTCTGCATTAAAGGGTAGACAATCTAGTTCTCAAATCCACAAAATTCATAGTCCTTGGAAGTGAAATTCCATATCTTAATCCAAAATTGGATAGGATTGGGCCGATCATGAAAAATTCTCTGGGGGTTCAAATTGTTTACATCCATGATGCCATAGTTGAAATTCAACAATAGATGCATGAGGATAGAATAATGTAAAACTTAAGATCTTTATCCTTCTTCTATATAGCTACAAACCCCTCATGCATTCTATCAATGATGTATTGAATGTAATCATAGCTGGTACTAGAATGCACATCTTTTAAATCTAATACCATCATCAAAATCCCAGCGTTTATCTTCTTTGCTCCTACATCCCTACCCAACACCTTACACAAAGCATATGCAATGTATTTGATATAGAAATGTAAATCTTTGAAACAATAAGGTGTAGTTCTTGGTAAAGGGACAATGTGGTTTCTAACCTCTTTATGGATATGTTTCTACAATTGGTTCCTAGCAACCCCAAGTTGTAACCTATATCTCTCCTCCTGCTTTGTAATATTAATCTGAGTGGACATGGTACTATACAAACTGAAAGCTTGCATAAAAGAATTCCTATTCAGAATTAATAGTGCAGTACCATCACTCTTTTTAATTGTTTTTGACAAGGGGTCATAAAGGTTTTCTAGACCTATAAACAAGTCTACATCTACAAAGACATCAGGAACAATTAACCTAGCCAAACCACTATTCCAGGGGTTTGATATTGGTATGGCCTTATCAACATTCTTATAAAAATAAATGTAAAGAGAAAAACCTGTAGAACCTGGTGTATGGGCATCTTTGATGTCATAGTATTCATCTTCCAATATGTTGGCATTTTCCCTCTTGTTCCGTGTAGACCCAGGTAACAGCTTCAAAAAATCATCAGAGAAGTTCCTTTTCCCTTGGCATCTTCATCCACTTCATCTCTCTTCCCACTGGTAGATGCCACACTTACTGCTTTACTCATTTTGTTCTATTTTCCACTTCTCTTTCACCGATATTGGAATAAATCTTCTCTCAGGACTCCTTACCCTTCTCTGTTCCCTGAAGACAGTTCAAGAACCTTGAAAACTGAATAATCACCCTGAAATTGATCAATTCTTACTTCTTGGACACATAAAACCTAGCAAATTCTCCACTCTAAAATTCATGATGTATGATGAATGAAAGTAAACCTAAGATCATCCCTTTATGGTAACTTTACAAAGTACTTAGCTCATCATTGAAGAATCAATCAATTCTGCCTTCAAGTTTACATGCTGTGGTATTAATTGAATTCCTAGCCGTAGCTCATGAATGTGACAGGAAATCAAATTCAAATGAGTACATTTTCAAGAAAAACCCTTATAAAATTCAAACAAAATCACATGTTTTGATATGATTGATTCTTCACCAGACATCTCAGCTACCTTTTTCACATTGTAATTAATCTCCTATATTTTTATTGGACGATGAATCTCCATATTGTCATGTCAGCAAATGCCATTTAATACCACTTTTCATATTTGGCGACCAAGTGACTATGTATTATCTCTTTGTCGCTGATCAAACCCCTTAACTCCCAATTCTTTTGGAGACCTAGTGACTGCATGATTCTCTTCACCTCATCTTTACCATGATTAACTTCTGGTGATCACATGACCAAATGAATCCAAGTCACTAGTATAATTGTCAAACTCAGAGTTTATTCGGAGACCTCACGACTGTGGTTACTTTTTCATCTATTAAACTCTAACCACCAAGTCTCTGAATGTTCTTTTCAATTTATGAGACCCCCTGACTACCCTTAGTTTCTCAATCACTAAATAAAACTGCTCTTTAATATTTCCTTTGGAGACTTTGCGACATAGCCCATGACACTTTATCTTATCATTTTAATTTTAATTCGGGGACTACGTAACTAAAGCCAATCTCATTTTTGTGAGAACATTTTTACTCTGTGCAAATTTGATAGAGACTCAGTGACTACCATTGATCTTATCTTATTATGCATCTGGTGGCTCCACCAAGGCACTGAATACATTCTTAAAACCCTAAATCATTTGGAGACCATGCGACAATATTAAAATACATACCTTTACATCTTTTAGTCTCTTAATTGCCAAATGATATTTTTCCTTTTGGGAGACCAGGCGACTAATACATTTTGCATTATTCATTGTGGACACATGTCTCATTTTTAGTTGTTTGTCTCCAAATCACTGAAAAGATGCCGACTTACCATGTTTGTGTAGCGACTACCTGACCACTGTATATTTCAATTCAATTTGCATTTTGTCGCCAAGTCTCTAAAGCTTTTACTTAACTGACCTTTTAACTGGAGACATGGCGAATGAAGCTATTAAACTTATCACTAACTTTGTTTTGATTTGGAGACTCCACGACTGAAGGAATCACTAAGTCGTGTGATAATTTGCTAACTGCAGGATATACTATGTGACACCGCGACTTAACCGCTTGTCTCCACATGCATAGGTAGTATTACTTTTCTAGATCGTACTTAGAATATAAGAGTAGGTTGAGGCCTTTGATGGACACTGAAAAATTTATTGTATTGAGCTTGCTCAAAGGAGGTTACCCCCTCAAAGTGGCCCACAGTCAATAGATTCATTCTGAGTTCTACTATTTCTCTATATTCTATTATTTTGTGCATTCTCACCATATTGCTATAAGGAGGTTCCTCTCATCTGGTATTAGAGCACTGTCTTGGGCTCACTGGGTGGAAATTGCATCAATTTTTTTTTTGTCGTGGCCTTCAGGTTCCTTTCAATTCTAATATTTCTTGTTACTGCAATAACTCTTCAACTATTCTGAGTGAATTTTTCTATTTTTTAGCCATAGCTTCCTTGCTTTCTTCCCGTTTCCTCTCACAATTCCTTAGAACCCCTGAAATACCATTTTGCATACTTCCTTCCTTGATGACCCAACCCCAAATTCTACATATCAAAGCCCTAAATTGCTCATTTATCTAATTGTAGGGTTTGCCCTATCTTTTTTGCTTCTCATCCAATCACCACCAAACTGGGCCACAAGGTTCAATTCCTAATTCTTCTCCCTTGTCCCTCTTGGACTGCTCGTCTCATTCCGCCTCCCCAACTCTGAAACCCTCATTTTTCTTTTACTCTTTTCCTCAGAAAGTCTCCAACCACTCATCAAACACCCATTTCCCATATGAGTTTTTCCCAAATCCAAGTTTGTTGTAACTGAAAAAGTTTTTGTTTCTTGTTTTCTACCAATTGAAAAAAAAATATTTAAAAAAATTTAAAAAAACTGCTTTATGGTTGTTACACATACAGGAGAAAAAATCATGGAGGAGGAACTTGCATCCCTCAAAACCAAACTTCAAGATTTGGATGACAAAATTCTCAGTCTCAACCTTCAGCATTCAGCCATGAACTGAAACCATTCTAGAGACGCTGGGTTCTCTTCTGGCAATTTTCGTAGACCGAAGCTTGATTTTCCATGCTTCGATGGTACTGATTTGACTGGATGGATTTATAGGGCAGAGCAGTATTTCAGCTTGCATAATACTTTGGATAACAACCAAGTCCCACTTGCATCTTTTCATTTGGAACATGAAGCTCTTCAATGGTTCTGTTGGTACATCAATGCTAATGTAGACCCAACATGGACAGAATTGTGCACACTCCTTTTAGAGTGCTTTGGCCCTAGTGCTTTTGATGACTTCATAGGAGCACTCACTAAACTGTGCCAAATAGGCACTATAAGAGAATACCAGACAGAGTTTAAAAAATTAGCTAAACACATAGAGGGATTACCTGATGAATTCTTCTGCAGTTGTTTTGTCAGTGGTCTGAAGGATTCACTTTGCTCAAAAGTCAAAATGTTTTGACCCACTACAATGATGGAAGCCCTTGGGTTGGATAAGTTATCAGAAGACAAGATTAGTGCTCTAGAACATTCCAGATCCAATTTTGTTCCATTTAGAAATATGGGTTCTCACAACCCTCAAGTCACGCCAGCTCCCAGAACTACTCCTATTAAGCACTTGTCTGAAACAGAGATGCGGGCCAGGTGAGAAAAAGGGCTTTGTTATAATTGTGATGAGAAATGGTCCTAGGGCCATAGATGTGTTTAGAGAAATCTCTATCTCTTGGATGTGGATTCTCCACCTAAACTGGAAGAATATGTAGATGCTCATGAAACAGTGGATGATGAGGTTGAGCCTCAACAGCTTGAACCTCCTTTTCCAAAAGCTCAACCAGAGATATCTTTCCATGCTTTGGTAGGAGTCACTACTCCATAAACCATGTGGGTTCAGGGTTTCTTCAAGAAGATCCCTCTTACTATACTCATTGATTCTGGTAGCACTCATAACTTCATTAATCCCCGAATAGTCAAACAGGCTGATTGCTTTGTCCATCCCTGCTCTAGCTTTGAAGTCATGATTGCCAATGGGGGCACTTTACCTTGCAAAGGGAAATGTCGCAATGTGCATCTCTCTATTGGAGATTATAACATGCACTCTAACATGTTTTCCTTTCCCTTAGGTGGCTGTGATGTGGTTTTGGGCACCCAATGGTTACGCACTCTTGGCCCCATTCTATGGGATTTTGCTGAACTTTGGATAAAAAATTTAGCTGATGGGAAACAACACACTTTGAAAGGCTTACAACCAGGGTCTCTCAGCATCATCAGTTCACATCGTATGGAAAAAATTCTTAAGAAGTTCTTAAGAAGAATTCACATGGTGTCATCGCTCAGCTCCATTCCATTAATATGTAGCCATCAACGGTCTCTAGTACTCTTGCAGATCTCCAAAAAATTTTGGATAAGTATTCAGGTGTATTTTCTAAACCTGTGGGATTACCCCCTTCTCACCTAGAGGAACACTGTATTCAGCTCCTTCTTGGCAGTGTTCTGCCCAACATCATGCCCTACCGCTACCCATTTCATCAGAAGACTAAAATCGACATGCTCATTCATGACTTACTGAAGCAAGGTATTATTCGCCCTAGTACCAGTTCCTTTTCTTCTCCAGTTCTTCTTGTCCACAAAAAAGATGGGTCATGGTGACTCTGCATTGATTTCTAAGCACTTAATCATCTCACTATAAAGGATAAGTTTCCCATTCCAGTTGTTGATGAACTTCTTGATGAGCTTCATGGGGCTCATTTTTTCTCCAAGTTGGATCTTTGTTTCGGGTATCATCAAATTTGGGTTAATGAGGAGGATATACCTAAAATAGCCTTTCGCACACATGATGGTCACTATGAATTTTTAGTCATGCCCTTTGGCCTCACTAATGCTCCTTCAACATTTCAGGCAGTGATGACTAAAATATTTTGGCCATAACTCTGGAAATTCATTCTGTTCTTCTTTGATGATATCCTTATATATAGAAAAACTTGGGCTAAGCATCTCCATCATCTGGAGCTTGTAATGCAACTTCTCTCTGATTATCAACTCTGTGCAAAACTATCTAAATGTGTGTTTGGCCAGGAGGAAGTGGAGTATCTCGGGCATATTTTTGCACACCAAGGGGTTCGGGTGGATCTTACAAAAATAGATGCCATGAAAAATTGGCCGCATCCTAAAAATCTCAAGATCCTTCAGGGTTTTTTGGGGCTAACTGGCTATTACTACAAGTTTGTCAAGAGTTATGGGAAAATTGTAGCACCATTGACAGCTCTATTAAAAAAGGATGCCTTTGACAGTATTTGATGCTCCTGAATCAATCATATAGTTTTTTAGCATCTTTCCATTAATTATTAGTGAAAGAAAAAATGGGTCAACAACCTTTGGGGAAGAAGTTGTATTCAGGAAAATTTGAGGAATCTCAGATGTTAATACTTCAACTTCCTTCCCTTTGTTGATTGGTTTCTTGCCAACATTCTCTGGACTTTGGACTTTTATTATGGGCACACTGTTTAACAATGACATCACCTTTTCCTTGTGTTCTTTAATTCTCATCATTTGTAAAAATGGCATCTTTACTGTCATTTGGGACAGACAATGACCCATGTCCACTAGAGTATATTTCACCTTTGAGGACTTTTATTTATCAATATTAATGTCACTTTCCTCAATATGTTCATTTAGAGTGGGTTCTTTTAACCTTTTACTTTCCATCTTAAGAATAAGAGTACCGATTTCTTGCCTTTTTAGCTCTTCTTTTTGTACAACATTTGGTTCTAAGGATTTGGTAATAATTTTGACCTTATGCTTATTTACATTTTCCCTAGGTCCTTCCTTTTTATGTATATATTTGGTGTCTAATTTTTTATTTATTTTTTATAAAGACACGTGATGGCTGACTACCAATACCACCGACTACTCTGTTTCTTAAATGGTAGTTGCTTCTAGCCTTGTTCACTAAATCTACAGTAATCCTAGCTTTCTCTTCATCTGAAGGTTTTCTAATAAGTGGAAAATCCTGATTGTTTTGAGCATAACATCTTATATGGTCATCCATTTCCTCTGCTTCACTATTAGATAAGATCTAGATAAGATCTGTTGATGATGACTTTCTACCCTTCTTTGTGAACTACAAGAATCATGATTTTCTGTTTCAATGTCTGAAACTATATCATGAAATGAATAAGTATTTGTCATACTATGATCACATTGTTCACCCTTATCATTTCCATGTTCTTCATTTACTCTTAATTATAAGGAAACAATACAAAAATTAGGATTATGTGGGGCTTCAGAAGCTTCACTCCAAGGATCATCATTGCAGAAATGGACAACATTCTTATGTAGAGGGTCCAGACTTCTGTTATCTATCTTCTCCTTTCTAGGTAGAATAACAGGCTTCCCATCTTTAAACTGAGTTCCATAAGGATGGTTTTGCATTCTATTTTGAGGATTATATGTATTATTGTAAGAAGGCTTATTATTTTGAGGAGATCTATATTCCTTATACTATGGTTCTTTCAAGTTGCTCTTACTAAAATTTTAGTCATCTCTCCTATTTAATTTACCAGATACTCTTCTATTCATTTTAATATTCACTGCTATCTTATAAGCATCAGTAAGAGTTCTAGGTTTTTTATCCCTAACATCATATCCCATTTTAGAATCAAAGGCATTTAAATAATTTTCTAAACATACCTCTTCATCCAACCTTATCTTCTGAAAAAGCTTGTGCATAGCTCTTTGAAATCTTGTATTAAACTCAGTGACCTCTTCATTGCAATTATTTTTAATATTGTTGAACAATTTAAACAAAAAGCCTTTATTTTTTTTTATCTCCATATTGATCCTTAAATAATTCAATTAACTCATCCATAGAAACAACAAATCCATTAGAAAGGCTCCTAAACCACTCTCTAGCATCTTCTACTAGAGACTGAACAAATAATTTCATTAATACATCCTCATGAGTGATATTTAAATCATTAACAAAATCAATGAACTTTCTTAAATGTGTTTCACATAAAATAACATTGTTACCTGCAAACTTTGAGAGCTTTTCTCCTATATCATCCACATCTTTAGGGAATGCATTAGGCTATCTAGGGATACAATTGAAGTTAAACTGTTTATATCTTTTAGTATGCAATGGTTTTCTTTGAAAACTATCATTTTCTTTAAAAGTAGTGGCTTTTGCTTTAGAGGTTGTTGTATTCTTTGTTCCAGCATGAGAATACTTAGAAGACTGCAAAAAAACTATTTTCTTTTTCATCTCAATTGTTGCAGATTCCATTTGTGCCTTTTCAAACTTTTTCTCCATGGTTTCCTTTTCAATTCTTAATTTTTCCAAATCAATATCTAACTTGGACATTTGCTCTGTTAAAGGCTTCTGAAACCTAAGTTCCTGATTTTCATATTCAGTCATTTTTTTCTTACCTTTGTCTTTATGTGAACTAAAAGCCTTATGAGTGAGTGGTATTTCTTGGTCCCTTTGAGATCTCTCTGTACCTTTTATATTTTGATGTCTTGAAGATTTTCTTTTACTCCTATCAACATCCTTATGCTCATGTTTTTTCTTTCTCATTTCTCTCTCCCTTTTCATCTGTTGAATAAGGGCAAGCTGTTTCATGATAATTTTTTCCTCATTTGCGAGCTCATCAAAGGGAGCTTCTTTGACATCTAAACTAGATGTACTTGTTTCTTCTCTTTCACTAGAAGTAGAAGTAACAGTAGGTGTTTCTAATACTCTCTCAGTAGCTTCTTCATATTCTGAAGTATTTCCATCATGAGAAGGTTGATTGTTGTTCACCCCTCTCCTAGTATTACTTTCTTTACCTCTTAGAGGAGTTTCATCAATGCTAACTTGGTTTCTCTTCCTCCTCCAGGACATTTCCATTCTTGAGGATGATGGCATTCCACCATCTAAAACCTTCTCAGGATTGTTTTTCATCCTTGACCTAGTATTCATTCTGAGATATATTTACTAAATTTGCACTAATCTTAGAGATTATATTTTAGAGTCGCCACCCAACAATAATTAGGAATAAATGAATACTATCAATTTTGACATCTACAACTGGTATGATCGGTAATTAACTTAATTCCCAGTAGAGTTATTAATTTGTTAGCTCTTTTTCTTACACCACAACCTTAAGATGATAGTATACTGATTATACTTGAACGCAAACTCCCTTTTGACAAGAGAAAGGCTAATTGCTGAGGTATTTGATAATACTAGGGATACCTATTATCACCTCCTTCATTTTTGAGTTCCACAGACTCAGGCAGGTATTACCTATTAAAAGATTACTGATTCTTTAGCCTATGTATTTGGTGGACTAATTCATTCACTAGTTACTTACTTCAAACCTCACTGTAATAACTTATAAAATACCTTAGCTATTGTAATAATTAGTTTGAAATAGAGTACTACAAGCTAGGCTATAGTCTTAATAACATAAACCAATGAGACACGAACTTTCATCCTTCTTCCTTTTAGTTTAGGAGGGGCAACCTAATGATTTTCTCTTTAATAAATTAACAAAATCCAAGTATAATCACCATGAATATAATTGGTTTTAATATATACTCTGAAGCTAATTGATTTTGAATAGTATTAGATATTTTGGATGATGATGGATTACCAAACAAGTTCCTAGACCAGTGCCTATCCTTGGGCTTATAGAATCAAAAGATATAAATTCATAGAAAATAAAAAAATAAAAGTACTGTAGGATGCCATACAACCTACATGAAACTCAGGTAAAGTGCCTTACAAATTACCCTATCACTCCCATAATATTATATCAAATCCTCAGTTACTGTTGTACTCTCTAAAACTACTTACAGGGTTTAATTCTCCCCTTAGAAAAAGCTTGCAAATAATTAGATAGCTACCTTGTAGCCAATATGCTTAACATGCCTTACAAATTAAACATAAAAGAGTACACTCAATAAGAAATGAGACAAAAACAATATGGAATAAAGCTACACTGTATTTTATTCATAAAATTATGCTTCAATACATATCAAAGTTATAAACTCAAAGAACACAGACTAAAATTTAGAAGTCTGGCTTGCCAATATATTTCATCTCTCTTCAAAATTGTTACATTTGATCTATATATAGGTATTAAACCATCTTGGAATCCTTAAAGAAAGGATGCAACAAGCTCCATATGGTTTAAAGAACTTAACCCTAAAAGTACAGAAAAGACAAAAAAAACAAGAATGTTCAAGCGGTGGGAAAACAAGAATAAGGGATAAAATCTGATCTTCTTTTGTCTTCATGTGAATTTTGGCACCTTTTTCTGATAGTGTTAATGATAGTATCTGATATTTGTATTGAGACTAAGTGACTTCCATTTCAGGCTAACCTACACTTATCTTTCATAATTACTAACCTCTCTGTGCTCAATGATTAGGCACCAAGTGTTCCTCTCTACTCTTCATCTAGGACCTCTTCTTCTATCTCAACAAGCTTCCTTTTCTTTGGTCTTGTCATTAAATCACATGATGTCACATCCTCCTCTACAGGCCAGTTGAAGCTCTGAATACTCTATAGTTCTACTTTCTGCCTTTCCCATCTGACATCAGTTATACTTTTGACATCAACTCAGAATTTATTAATGTCAGATTATGCTTTAAAAGCCTCATCCAAAATTTTATTAAAACCTTTTAAATCAAGATCAAAATCTATAATAAATGCCTCTTTAATGGGCAGTCTACTGTCAAATGCATTTCTCTAGGCCTCCAAGGCCTTAATTTGATCATCTTCTCCCTTTAGTAGAGGAACAAATCTACTGAAACTTGGTCCAAACAGGCCCATCTTTGCCTCTATCTTATTTAACTTACCTTTAAAGAAAGATAAAGTCACATTTAGTTTTTTGATCTCATCTTCTATTTCTGTTATGATCGCTGGTAGATCTAGCCTATGCTGCTACAAAGAAGCTAATTTCTCAAAAAGTTATATCCTAGGAGACCATGTTGTGAAAAAGGGGCCTAAAACAGAGGTATACCCTGTTACTTCGGCATGCAAAATGTGTAACTTATTATATGCACTTAGGATTATATCTATTTTATCTTTCAAGATATCAATCCTATGTTGAAGTATATTCCTCAATGCATTTATGGCAACTTCATTATCTTTTTTAACCATATCATCTATTTTTACCTCTTCCCCTGCTTCAACTTTCTCTTCTATTTGTAGAGGCTACTCTGAGGGTACATATACAACCTCTGGCTTTACTTGTAATTTCTTAGTCAATTCAGCAATTACCTTATCTTGCTGATGAATCTTGATATCACACAATTCTCTATCCTTGGCTAGGGCACTAGCCTCCCCAATTAGGACACCACATTTCTTAGACAACTCTGGCAGATCTGGCCTATGCTACTGCAAATAAGCTAATTTCTCAAAAAAGTTGTATCCTGGGAGACCATGTTGTGAAAAAGGGGCCTAAAATAGAGATATACCCTGTTACTTTAGCATGCAAAATGGGTAACTTATTATATGCATTTAGGATTATATCTATTTTATCTTTCAAGATATCAATCCTATGTTGAAGTATATTCCTCAATGCATTTATGGAAACTTCATTATCTTTTTTAACCATATCATCTATTTTTACCTCTTCCCCTACTTCAACTTTTTCTTCTATTTGTAGAGGCTACTCTAAGGGTACATATACAACCTCTGGCTTTTCTTGTAATTGCTTAGTCAATTCAGCAATTACCTTATCTTGCTGATGAATCTTGATATGACACAATTCTCTATCCTTGGCCAGGGCACTAGCCTCCTCAATTAGGACACCACATTTCTCAGATAACTACTTTGTCTTATTTTCATTTAAATGTGCCTAATGTGTCATTATTTGAGAAATCTCAAGATCTCCCATGTTTTGCACTGTCCATACCATTTAGTTTCCCACCATGCTCTCTTGAATATTCAATAATTGAGGCTTTTGGTCTTTAGGACACAAATTCCACATGGAAAATGCTTGGGATTTTGGACTATATCTGAATCCTTTGATCATATCACCCATTTGGATCTCATTTGTCATTTTTAGATCTGGTTTCTTTTTGATTTGGTCTATTATGAATGCTGAGGCTAAATCCCAGCCTTCAGCAAGCAAAATTCCACTATTCAAAACCATTTGTCTAGCTTCATCAGGAGAAACATCCTCATTTTTAGGATCATATGCTTGCAAAGCTAAAAGAGACTCATTTGTTATTGTTTCTTCACCAACTGATTTCAACTTCTCTCTGATCCATTCCTTCTTATGCCATCTAAGGAAATCTTTAAATTCATCAGTTTTTATAAAGTTATCATCACTTAAAAACTATTGTTGGTGAATCAATCTTTCATCAATACATGCTCTAAGAGGCAACTCTATATTTTCTTCTACCTCCTACTGCAGTTTCTTTCCTTTTCTTATCTCCTTTCTCAAATTATGATCATATAATCTATTGCCAGGAACTAGAGCACTTACTCTATCCCTTTTGCTCTCTTTTCTTATGTAAGTTTGATCATGAGATGTTTGACCAAGATTAACTTTTTGCCTCTTGGTAGCGGGCTCATCTATATCATCAGGTTGAGAAACCTCAGTTAAATCTATAATATGTCCCTAATCCCCTTTTACCTAAACTACTTCTACAACATTCTGTTGTGGTTGATCTAGGTGAGGTGTACTCAAATATTCTTCTTCACTCTCACTCTCATATTCAGACTCTGAATATTTAGGTTCTTTTCCCCCTTTCTTTAAATCTAGAACTCTATCCAATTCTTCACAGAGTGTGTAAAAATTATCCAGCATAGATTTGATTTTGTCAAAATATTGCAATTCAGGGTAAAAACCCCCAAATGCTAATCCATTTCTTTTTATCTATTTCTCTAAATTCAACAACTCTTGAATCTTTATCTTCTATTTCTCACTTCTTCTTCATCAGTTATGTTCCTAGTAGCATCCTCCTCCACACAAAGACCATGCACATATGTATTTGGTATGGTAGGAGTTAGAATTTCTTAGCTCCTACAACAAATCCCTTTGGATCAATATACCTATAGAATGCTGCTCCCATCTTACAACTTTCCAACCACCTGCTTACTAAATCAATAGCACGTTTGCCAATTATAAACTGAAAAATCTTGAACTGCCTAGGGGTTAATGTCCCCTTCCTGTGCGATGCAAAGTGCTCACTATCAGTTAACAAAATCTGCCAAATAAATTCCACTGCTGCAACTCTTGATGACACATGATATGGTAGGACATGGGGAGGATGTGTGCATCCATACACTCTGATCATAGTGAAATTCTCTTCTAAAAGTAAGTCTCCCCAATTGTGGTCACCTTCCCATTTATCAAAATGCTCACATGGCCTTAGCAATTGTAGCACCTTCACTGAGAGTCTAGTCTTGTTGACTCCCAAACTTTGCATTAAAGGGTAGACAATCCAGTTCTCAAATCCACAGAAATCACAGTCCTTGGAAGTGAAATTCCATATCTTAATCCAAAACTGGACAGGATTGGGCCAGTCATGAAAAATTCTCTAGGGGTTCAATTTGTTTACATCCATGATGCCATAGTTGAAATGCAACAATAGATGCATCAGGATAGAATAATGTAAAAAATTAGGATGTTTATCCTTCTTTTGTATAGCTACAAACCCCTCATGCATTCTATCAATGATGTATCGAATGTAATCATAGCATGTACTAGAATGCACATGTTGTAAATTTAATACCATCATCAAAATCCTAGCATTTATCTTCTCAGCTCCTCCATCCCTACCCAACACCTTACACAAAGCATATGCAATGTATTTGATATAAAAATGTAAATCTTTGAAATAATAAGGTGTAGTTCTTGGTAAAGGGACAATGTGGTTTCTAACCTCTTTATGGATATGTTTCTCCAATTGGTTCCTAGCAACCCAGGCTGTAACCTATATCTCTCTTCTTTCTTTGTAATATTAATCTGAGTGGGCATGGTACTATACAAACTGAAAGCTTACATAAAAGAATTCCTATTCAGAATTAATAGTGTAGTACAATCACTCTTTTTAATTTTTTTTGACAAGGGGTCATAGTGGTTTGCTAGACCTATAAACAAGTCTATATCTACAAAGACATCAGGAACAATTAACCTAGCCAAACCACTAGTCTAGGGGTTTGATATTGGTATGTCCTTATTAGCATTCTTATAAAAATAATTGTAAAGAGAAAACCCTGTAGAACCTGGTGTATGGGCATCTCTGATATCATAGTATTCATCTACCAATATGTTGGCATTTTCCCTATTGTTTTGTGTAGACCCAGGTAATAACTTCAAAGACTCATAAAAGAAGTTCCTTTTTCCCTTGGCATCTTCATCCACTTCATCGCTCTTCCCACTAGTAGATGCAACACTAACTTCTTTACTCATTTTGTTCTATTTTCCACTTCTCTTTCACCGATATTGGAACAAATCTTCTCTCAGGACCCCTTACCCTTCTCTGTTCCCTGAAGACAATTCAAGAACCTTGAAAACTAAATAATCACCCTAAAATTGATCAACTCTTACTTCTTGGACACAGAAAACCTAGCAAATTCTCTGCTCAAAAATTCTGGATTTATGATGAATGAAAGTAAACCTGAGATCATCCCTTTATGGTAACTTTCCAAAGTACTTAGCTCATCATTGAATAATCAATCAATTTTGCCTTCAAGTTTACATGCTGTGGTATTAATTGAATTCCTAGCCGTAGCTCATGAATGTGATAGGAAATCAAATTCAAATGAGTGCATTTTCAGAAAAAACCCTTATTAAATTTGAACAAAATCGCATGTTTTGATATGATTGGTTCTTCACTAGACATCTCAGCTACCTTTTTCACATAGTAATTAATCTCCTATATTTTTATTGGATGATGAATCTCCATATTGTCATGTCAGCAACTGCCATTTAATATCACTTTTCATATTTGGTGACCAAGTGACTATGTATTATCTCTTTGTCGCTGATCAAACCCCTTAACTCTCAATTCTTCTGGAGATCTAGCGACTGCATGATTCTCTTCACCTTAGCTTAACCATGATTAACTTCTGGCGATCACGCAACCAAATGAATCTAAGTCGCTAGTAGAATTGCCAAACACAGATTTTATTCAGAGACCTCACAACTGTGGTTACTTTTTCATCTATTAAACTCTGATCGCCAAGTCTCTAAATGTTATTTTCACTTTATGAGACCCTGCGACTACCCCTAGTCACTCAATTTCTAAATAAAACTGCTCTTTAATATTTCCTTTGGAGACTTCACGACATAGCCCATGAAAATTTATCTTATCATTTTAATTTTAATTCAGAGACTACACAACTAAAAGCAATCTCATTATCGCGAGAAAATTTTTACTCTGTGAAAATTTGATAGAGACTCAGTGACTACTATTGATCTTATCTTATTCTACATCTGACAGCTCTGCCAAGTCACTGAATACATTCTTAAAACCCTAAATCACTTGGAGGCCACGCGACAATATTAAAATACATCTTTTAGTCTCTTAATTGCCAAATGATATTTTTCCTTTTGGGAGACCATGCGATTGATACATTTAGCTTTATTGTGAGACCTACATTAGACTGTTATAGTTTTACTATTTTGTTCTCATGCTTTCAGTAGTTTATGCTTTGACATACTTTGACTTTCGGAGAGACTTTTCATACTTTTGAGGATCGGTGGAATCCTGTGTTATATATTCAGCACCTGATTTTGTAATCAGGGTACTTTTGAGATGTTTATGTTCTGATTTAGTTTCATCTTATGTTGATGTCTTATATGGATCTAAATGCATGAATGTAATATGATGAAATGGTTTAGGGAACCAATGCTAGGATATTTCAGTTCTAAATGCAATTTGGTTTATATGCTTACCTATATTATTGACATTATGTTCTGTTTCATATCATGTGTTTTGGATCTACTGATGTGTGCATTGAGTGTGTAGGAAAAGTTGACCATGTATCTAAATCGGGGACCCAGTACTGGAACTTATGTATATACCTGTGCTTACCAAGGTCCTATCTATATAAAGAGACATGGACCTCATTTTTACGTGTTTATTTCGTAAATGTGGTTTGCATGTATATTATTAAATTAGTAAATGTTCTTGTTATTAAGTCATGTCTAATGTTTTATTTTAATGTGCCAAATTTGGCAAGTGTTGTAATTTATTATGGACATGGCTAGTAAAGGGAAACCAAGGTAAGTCAAGGGTTAACTAAGGTCATCTTTGAGTAGTAACCATGCTTACCCTAGGGTTAGAAGTTTCTAGAGTTTCTTTGACTTAGAATTTCGTAGGTTAACTTCAGGGTAAGTTTTAGAGGGTCTTTTGGACTCCTAGAGGGTAACCGGGGTTAGTTTTAGTTACCCAACTTGGTACCCTATGGGTTAGGGGTCATTTTCAGTCATTAATGAGCCTCTAAACTCATTTATTACTCCCTTTAAGTGTCATTTTCATCTTTGAGCGAATTTGTAAGAGGAGTGTGATTTTGGTTAACCTCACCCTCTCTTCTACCCATGTTTCATTTGACTTTACCCTTGGAGGGTTAGGAAGTGGTTTTGTTAAGGATTGGTTAGAGTTACTTTACCCTTGGGTTAAACCTTACTCATGTTGGAGGTTTGCATATTTAGGTGAGTTTTTAGGATGAGTTGAGTGTTCACCCACTCTCTACCCTTAGAGACAAAATCTAGTTTGAAGGAGCCTTTGGAGAAGGAAGCTTAGGAAGGATAGCTCAACACCAGTCCTCTTTACACCATTGCTTGGATCAAGGTTGGAATTCCTTTTAAATTTTGTTTATGTTATGTGTGTTCTTGAGCTCAAGGACTCCATTAATGGAGTTTTATGGTTTTCTTGAAGCTTTTATTTTGTTGGAAATTTTCTTTTTGTTTCTCAATGTGTTTACTATGTGTTTGATTTTCGAATGGGTCTTCAAGGTACACTCACCCTTGGGAGGGTAGAGTAGCCTTGGAGGGGTAGTGGAAATGATTCCTATTAAGTGCAGAGTCTCCCATGTGTGGAGGGATAAACTTGGGGTAACACGATACCCATGAAGCCAAGATGGGCCTGATGGCATTTAGGAGGTATAAGGAGGTTATTCAGGATAGCATCTTGTAAAGATGATCCTTGGAAAGTCCATGTGAGGCTTGCATATATTATTATGATCTTGGCTTTCTTCTTCAGTGAGGTCTACCACTACCCTTGTTTTCTGGAATGTCTCTTGGAGATACTTCCTTTTGTTCAATCTTATGTTGGGAAGGTTTTCTTGTTTCCTTGAGTCTCTCTTCTTCCTGTTTGTTGGATGTTTATGTATGTGACCCGTTCCAGATTGGATCCCCAAGCTCGGGGGTGGCCTTGTAAAGGCCTAGGTTGGGAGGTGAGCCTCCATGGTCAACCTCATTCTACCTTGTTTTCATGTACCTGATGGATATCAAAGATGCATGTTACCCTTTGATGGAAGATGAGAACCACTGTAAAATTATAGCTTGTAACCTTTCATTTGGGTATTTCATGATTACATAGTTGTACTGATATCCTTTGGATGTTTGTAATCTTTAATTTATTTGTAATATTTTATCCCTTTATGTAAATAGTGATCCTTTGTAAAATATATATATGTTGGATAAATATGCTTGTGAAACGTGATTATTCCTGGTAAAGAAATCCTACAGATTAGAAATTATTTTGTGTATGAATGTGTATGCGTTATTTAAAATTTTTGTTCGTGTGTTTTTGCCCAACTTTTGGGCATGACATTTATCCATTATGGACACATGTCTCATTTTTAGTTGTGTGTCTCCAAATTGCTTAAAAGATGCTGACTTACCATGTTTGACTAGTGACTACCTGACCACTGTATATTTCAATTCAATTTGTAGTTTTTCACCAAGTCTCTAAACCTTTTACTTAACTGACCTTTTAACTGGAGACATGGTAACTAAGGCTTTTAAACTTATCACTAACTGTGTTTTGATATGGAGACCCTGTGACTGAAGGAATCTCTAATTCTCGTGATAATTTTGTAACTGTAGATACACTACGTGACACTGTGACTTAACCGCTTGTCTCCATGTCGCCAGATCATGTTTTCTTCATTGGGAGACTTCACGACTAAAAGAATTCGCTAAGTCTCATGACTTATAAGGTATATTATTTTCCCTTTAGAGACATCTTGACTATAGTTAATCACCAAGTCTCATGATGAAATGGAATATGCTTTTAGGAGTAAACGATCAGGCGACCATTTAAAAAGGCACATGACTTTTTATAACTTAAGTTTTTCAAAAAGGTAATGCAAAAATAGAAACTCGATTGACATTTTTAGGGCTTTTTTGCATTTTCACACAGAAGATAGCTTAGGGCTTTGGGTTTTCACTATTCATTTGGATTTTTACCTAAGAACACAAGATTTTCACAGGGATAATTCAAATGGGGACAATTTTTTTGATTTTGGATAAAAATTGGCAGGAGGACAGCAAACTTTTAGGGAAAACCATCAAAAAACTAGGAATACAACCAACAGTGGGAACAGTCACATTAAATATGTCTCATCATGAGCAAATTCAATGCAACTAGCAAAAAACTTTTAGATATGTTCAATAGGGTTGGTACTACCCCTATATTTATCAAATTTTGGTACCGAGAAGTGATTTGGGAACGGAGACATGTGGAGAGAATGGGCAAAGGGGTATGGGTATAAATCCTTTGCGGTGTAGGATTTAGTTTGCCCCTGATTTTTCATATCCATCATTTGGGTTTGAAGGGTTTTCACTTGTTACATTAACATATCTGTTTAATATTGAGGTTGATGTGTGAGGACGTTCCTCTGTGTTGTAGTGGGTATGAGGCTGCACCTCTGTGTCCCTTGATTAGGAACATAGGATTTCATCCTAGGGACTTGATATTGGTTTCCCACCAAGTGATTTGGAAATGGGGGCACATGAGTAGCCCACGGTGGGTTTTGATGTATTTTCTATTGTGTTTGAAAGTGGGGTTGATATTGCTACTGCTGAGGTTGGATTTGAGGCAATTGAAGCTGGGGTTGCTATTGCAGGGTTTGGAATTGAGGCAACTAAAGCTGGGTTTGCTATTGTGGGGGTTGGAATTGAGGAAACTAAAGCTAGGGTTGTTGTTGTGGGGTTTGGAATTGAGGTAATTGAAGTTGGGGTTGCTATTATGGAGGTTGGATTGATGTCAGAATGAGAAAAGATGTAGCCTTGGGCGGGCATTGACTGTAAGTCATACCTGCAGAGATGGATCCCTGTGGGAAAGAGGTGTTAATCCCAAGACTAGTATGAATTGACTACAGCAACGACATATTTTTAGAACAGTTGGTGTTTGGTGGGATGGAAGGCATAGCATGAGAGCTTGATTGTCATGGCCATGAGACTAAAGGTGGAGGCATACTAGTGACCATAGGTGCACTTAGTTGTGAGCCTGTCATGCTTTGAGTGGAAGATGTGCTGGCCTAGGTTGGGTCATTGGTTTAACTGGGTATAGTCCATGTTGATGTGGGTAAAACCAATGGTGGAAAGATTTGAGACACAACAGGTAGTCTCTAAGGAGGTTGAGTAGTGTTTTGACCTGCGAGAGGGTTTTCTGGCCATATGGTTGATACGCTGAATCTAGCAGGGAGTTTGACTCCCTTTTTTATTATCATAGCTAAGTAACATTTAGGGTTACTCTCTATAATAGCATCAACTACTTTCATGGAGTAAGCATCTTGCTCCACATCTTCAATCTCTGCTTCTATGATATCTTGAAAAAAGATTCCCCGCGGGGTTGTTCAATGAATAGAGCAGAACTGGTATTCATGAAAGGATCATTCTCTTGCTCTGTTTCCCAAGTGGGAAATCTATTGATATATGACTCATCAGGTTGTGTTCTAGCCTTAGACCTTGTGTAAGGCCCTTCATGAGGTGTTTGAGACATAGTGTGGTCCATGTTTGTAACTAAAACAGGTGATATAAAGAAAACAAGGAAGAAAATCCTTTCTAAGGAAGTCCAAGTTATGTTTTGGACAAGGGTAATTCTAAGGATAGATTTTGATATAGCTTGATCTCAAAGTGGTGATGATAAAAATATAATATTTTCTGACCTTTGCCTTGGACAAAGTCACATTGCTAAAGATGATGATGTTTGATATGATGAGATCAAGGTATTTCGAGTATGAGCTTTTGAACTAACAATGTTTTTGACAATAATTGTGCTTTACAAAGAAGGGATGATCTTTAATGTTTAAAGATTCACACAATGTTCTTCATGTTTTCCTAGGATAGACACTAGTTTTGGACACCAAATGAAGAGTTCTTTCAAGATTTTTAGGTCAAAATAGGAATAAAGTATCTCTAGTCAATTATGGTACAACTTCACTGATTGCAGTAAAGTAAATGGTCGATTACGGTAGTTTATCACCAATTGCAGTAATAAACATGATGATTACGGCAATAAACAAGTTAATTATGGTAGACTTCCTTCAATTGCGGCACAATGTGGGTAATTGCAATAAATGAGGAATAGTCTAAAAAAGACTAGAGGATAAGTATCACTGCTTGACAATTTTGAAATTTTTTGGAACAATGCTTCTGATTTGCAAGATAGTTGACGTTGACAACCCTAGATTTTAACATGTTTGACTCATTTTGACCATTTGGATGATTTTTTTTGCATTTTCTGAAACTAATCAAAGAAACAAGCATGAAAGGCACTGTGTTTTGAAGAATGAAGACTGCAAATGTGTATGTTCTACAACTTTTTCAAGTTGCAAGGTTATCACGAGGTCTCAACAATGAATAGTCAGATTTAATCTAGGTCAATGGCTTTAGAATACAATGTTATAGGCCCAATTCTTGAATGTTCATTAGCTCACACAACAATTGTCATGCTACTAGGACACAAAGGTCCATGACATAGGTGCCCGTGTTTTTGCCATTTCCAAGTATTGTTGTCATGGAGTGAAGATCTCTTTCACTACACAAATACTATGGGACACATATGTTGGGGATCTTGGGGGGAAATTTTGCAACCCCTTGCACTATAATAAGGTACCTGTTCGGAGGTAGAATGGGTTTGGCCTCTAATTAATCAGCGTTGTAGTAAGGGTCCTTGGTGTCTCTCCAATCGGTTTGTATGTGTGTCACTCACTTAAGAGCCTATTTGATCACCTTGGCTCCTTAGGGATATTCACCCAATCCAGACTATTACCAACACACCTCACCCAAGCTTGGCTAGATAAGATGGAACTTTGGTTCATGCCTTGTTTATATACCGATCAGAAGGATTACCGGTTTAAGGTCATTCTCTGAGGAAGAAGCACATTCCTTGGACAGGCCTTTCTAAAAAGTATAAAGGTTTGTAATATAATAGTTTGTGCAAGTGCACCCAAAACTCAAGACACAAGGTAAATCGATTAAGCTCTGAAAGTTTGAAATGTGAACTAAGCTACACCACCATACAAGCACCAATGTTCAATTTTAAGCCCAAAAGTAGGTGTTGATCTCTTGTTCAATTTTAGTGCACCAATTTGAGAGATTTTTTGCCTTTGTTCAATTTTAGTCCCCACATCAATTTTAAGCCCAAATTTGAAGTGTGAAATGTGAGATGTTTGGACAAACACTGTTCTTTTTAAACCCAAATCGATAAGTGAATTCCTTTTAGTTTGCTTTGTTTAACAGGATAGTATCAAAAAGGATTTTTTATGCAAAAATGAGAGTATACGTAACTTTGAAACAATGAATGAAACTTACCAACAAATTACCCTTCCTGTTCATGGGAATTCATCGTCCTGTAGAAAAATAAAGAAATTATCAGATAGCAAGATGAAGAATTTTGGCCCTGATGAGAAATCTTGCAGGCGATTGCAGCGATGCACAGGCAATTGCGGTAAATAGCAAGTGATTGCGGCCTAAAATTAGCAATTGCAGCAAATAATTTTTAGTTGCGGTAATGCACAATCAATTACGGTCTGGATCAGTCAATTGTGGCCTGTGTCTGTCAATTGCGGTAGAATTATTCTAATTGCAGCACCAGTGAATCAATTGTGACAAACTATAGAAAAGACAGAGGCCCAAAAAATGATAGAAAAGAAATGCGGAAACCTACAATTGATTGCGGTATTAAACTAGTCGATTACATCACAATTTCGTCGATTGCGGCAAAATACCAGCAATTGCGAAATAACACAGATATCGAGAAAAATATGGATTTTTAGATTTGCGGTCATATGGCTGTGGTTGATCAATTCTATTTATCGTCTGCAATAGATAATTGGGTTGTTTGTTACACATTGGGTTCACCAAAATATACCTTCTTCGTGATCCATGGTTCCCAAGCTTTCCAAAGGCAAGGGTTAGTAGCAAAGGTCTCACAAATGATATAAATCAAGTATACAATAACTACTAAAATGAATAACTTGAAACGTAACCAATAAAATGTACAAGCACAAGAAAGGAAAACAAATAAATGCAAACCCTGAAGCACTTGAAGCTTCTATTGTCTCTCTCTACTCCTTCCAAAACGTTGTTCTTGATGCTCAGTATTGGTGTGGGCAGCATCTGTGACTTGAGAAGTGTCGATAATTTGCTAATTGAAATAGTGTGTGATCGCAAGATGGCTTGAATGCTAGAACCAAACTGACATAGTAATGGCGCACGAGAGCTTGAAATCCTAGATCCTTCAAATGGTTATGAAGGGTTTATTATATAGGAATTGGGGATAAAATGAATGGTTGAGATCAATCCCAGAGATAGGGAGATGAATGGTTGAGATTAAAAGGAACTAGAGAAGCCATCAGTAAACTCCACCTCTTCATTTAGTAAAGAGGAGATAGAGTTTAGTTGACTGAAGAGCTAATTGTGAGTTACCTTTTTGAACTAAAGAGGTGGGTGAAGTTACCCATGTAGACTGGAGAGATGGGTGGAGTAACCCATGTGAGCTAATTGGAGTTATCTCTTTGAAGATAAATGAATACTTAATTTATTTATTTAATTAATGTTTTCAATATGTGAGATAATTGAATTCTTTTTTATTTAGAATTGCTTTATTGGATGAAATTAAATTAATTTAATTGAAATTAATTTAATTAGAACAATTTAATTAGTAAGTTTAAATATTTGAATTTAAACTATAGGAAATTGAATTTAATTAATTAATTAATGGTAATTAATCAATTAAATTTAATTAATTAAATAAAATTAATTATTTAATTAATTTTGGGAATTTGATTAGATAATTTGGGGAATGAATTTAGAGGAAAATAGATGATTAATTAATCATTAAAAAACCATTAATTAATAGATGAAAATTAGTGCTTTTAATGTAAAGTCGCAAGCCTATCCAATTTTGAGTGTCTACACTACTTATTTGCGAAATTGATGACATAGCATGAGAGCTTGATGTAAAAGGCCATGAGGCTAATGCTTGAGATACACTAGTGACCAAGGGTGCACTTTGTTGGGAAATCATCATGCTATGAGTGGATGATATGCTAGCTTGATTTGCAGAGCTAGTTTGGTGTTACACAGTCTACATTGTTGTTGTTGTCATCGATAATGGAAAGATTTGGATATCATAGGTTTCGTTTGAGAAGGTCAAGTTGTGTTTTGACCCACGAGAGGGTTCTCCGGCCATATTGTTGACACATTAAATTCAGCGGGGATTTTGACTACCTTATTAATCAACATGGCTAAGAATCTTTCAATATTTGTCTCTACAACAACGTCAACTACTTGTGCTTAATAGGCATCTTTCTCTATGTCTTCGAGCTCCTCCTCCATGACATCTTGGAATATTGTTGGTCTACGGGGATTGTCAATGCAAAGAGGAGGACTAGTGTTTTTGAAAGGGTCATCCTCTTGCTCTTGTTCCCATGGGGAAATTGGTTAATATAGGACTCATTGGGTTGTTTTCTAGCCTTTGACCTAGTGTAAGGTCCTCCATTAGGTTTGTGAGACATAGTGTTATCTATATTTTTTAACTAAAATAAGTGATATAAAGAAAAAAAAAGGATAACCTTTCTAGTAAAGTCTGAGTTATGTTTGACAAGGGTAATTCTAGGGACAAATTTTTACTTCTCTTGATCTCAAATATTTGGTGATGTAAGATATGGATTCTGACTATTGCCTTAGATGAGACAAAGTCATTGGTAGAGATTGATGATTTTTTGAGATAACGGGATCAAGATAATCTAATCTGAACTTTTGAACTAACATGTTTAGACAATAGTTGTGCTTTCAAAGAAGGATGATCTTTAATGTCTAGAGATTCACACAATATTATTCTCTTTTTATTGGGATGTAGAAAGTGATCTTTCACACAGAATGGGGAATATTTCCAAGGTTTTCAAGTAAAAACAAATTTTCAGATCTGTTGGTAAAGTGTGGCAAAATTCCACTGATTACGGCAAAGTGATAGGTTAATTGCGGTAAATAATCACTGATTGCGGTAATAAAAGGTTCAACTACATAAATAAAGGGGTCGATTGCAGTAAGACTCCATCAATTGCGGCAAGATGGAGGCAATTATGAAAAAAGGAGATAGTCTAAAAAAGATCTCAAATCTGGTGTATCTGTCTGATAAAATTGATTTCTGGAGCAAGGTTTCTGATTGCATAATAGGTTTGATGTTGATAGCCTAGACTTAAACATGTTGGAATCGTTTCAACAATTTTTGATGTTAGTTTTGCATTTTTGGAAACTGATCATAGAACAAGCACAATAGACAATGTGTTTTGTAATATATCATGGGTTTTGAGACAAGGAAAAATAGATTAATCTAGGTCAAATTTGACTTCAAGATACAATATTATAGGCCCAATGCTTGAATGTTTGTTAACTGGCATAGAAATCATCACACTACTAGGACACGAAGGTCCATGATGTAGGAACTGATGTTTTTGTCATTGCCAGATATTGTTGTCGTGCTAGTGAAGATCTCTTTCACTACCACAATATCCTGGAACACATATGTTGAGAAGCTTGGGGGGGAATTTTACAACCCCTTGCACTATAATAAGGTACTTGTTTAGAGGTGAAACACGTAGGTCTCTATTTAACAAGGTTGTAGTAGGGTCCGTGGAGTCTATACAATTGGTTTGTATGTATGTGACTCACCTAAGAGCCTAGTTGACCATGCTGGCTACTTATGGATATTCACCTGATCCAAGCTATCATCAACAAACCTTGCTTGAACTTGACTAGATATAAAATGAAGCTTTCGCTCGCATCTTGTTTATATACCAATCAGAAGGATAACTAGTTTAAGTTCATCTTCTGAGGAAGAAGTGCTTTCCTAGATAGAACTTTCTAAAAAGGTATAAAGTTTTTTAATCTAACAAATTTTTGCAAGCACACCAATGACTCAAGACAAGGTTAATCGATTAAGCAGCATAATTTCAAGTGTGAACTAAGCTATCATCCATACATGCACACATGTTCAATTTTAAGCCCAAAGTAGATGAAAATTGCTTGTCCAATTTTCAAAGCACCAAATTGAAATATTTTTTTGCCTTTGTTCAATTGTTAACCACCATGTCAATTTTAAGCACCAAATTGGAAAAGTGATATTTGTGATGTTTGGCATACAGTATTCTTTTTAAGAACTAAAATGAAAAATGAGTTAATTTAGTTTCTTTGTTAAATATATTTCTAATGCCACAGTATTCTGTATGCTCAATAACGAGGGTTAGTAGCACCAATTTAAAATTGAAGAAATCAATCTCTTACTAAGAATGAATCTATGAACAATAAAATGAGAAGCAATCAACGAGGAATACAAACGAATGCAAACCAACAAAGCTTGAATCTTTTATTGCCTCTCTCTGCTCCTTCTGAAACACTATGTGTCTGGTGCTCAGTATTAGTATAGGTAGCATATATGACTTGGGAGCATCGAGAATATGACATTGATTTTGATCAAAAGAATGCTTTGAATGCTTCTAGCAAGAATCCTGCAAAGTAAGGGCGCACGAGAGCTTGAAATCCTAGATCACTCAAATGGTTGTGAAGGGTTGATTACATAGAATATGGAAATGATATGAATGGTTGAGATCAATCCCAGAGATTAGAGAATGAATGGTTTAGATCAAAAGGAACTAGAGAAGTAATCAATATACTCCACCTCTTTAACTAGGAGAGAAGAGGTGATGTTTTAGTTAACTGCGGAGCAACTAGTGAACTCCACCTCTTCAACTTGAAGAGAAGGGGTGATTTTTTAGTTTAACTGGGGAGAAACTAGTAAACTACACCTCTTCAACTTGGAGAGAAGAGATAAAGTTTGGTTAACTAAGAAGTAATTAGTGAACTCCACCTCTTCAACTTGGAGAGAAGAAGTAATGTTTAGTTAACTGAAAAGTTGATCATGAGTTACCTTTTTGAACTTGAGAAAGGATTTATTTGAATATTTAATTGATTTTTGTAATTAAAGTATTCAAACATGTGATAATTGAATTCTTTTTGGATTTAGAATTGAATTATTGAATAAAATTAAATTAATTTAATGAAATGAATTTAATTATAAGAATTAATTAATAAGTTTAATTATTTTAAATTTAAACTTTAGGAAATTTAATTTAATTAATTAAATAAATAAATTATTTAATTAATTTTGGGGATTTTATTAGATGATTTGGGGAATGAAATTAGAAGAAAATAGATGATTAAAAAACCATTAATTAATAGATGAAAATTAGTGTTTTTAATATAAGGTCACAAGTATGTCCATTTTAGGGTGTCTACAACAACAAACCAAAACTTCCTGTCCCGAGCCTTTGGAACCTCTAAAAATATATCCCTAACTTTAATTTCCCACATGGAAAAGGAATCCCACTAGTAAAATGTCAAGTTAGGGCTCCATCTTTGAAACATTGAAAAATGGAAGGTTTCCCAACTAGTCTAAACAAAACAAATGGGTCTCCCTCTTATGATTACCAAACAAACTCAAATCAAGTGTATATGAAATTTAACTCACCCTATTACATTTCCATGAAAATCATTTGGTCACTCCAATTCGTATAGGATTGTACAACATAGAAAACCAAAGAATTTATCAAGAAAACAAATGTTTTTATTCAAATCCACCAAGAATCATACAAAGTCATCAATCTCCTCAATCTCATCCGAAACTCCTCAACAACAACAAAAAAACTACTACTCATTTTGGATAGGTCTAACTCAATACAAATAGACCATTTCTAATGACCATAACTATATTTGGAATGGATATGATCATTGGGACAAAATATCCAACTTCCTGAGTTTGTAACTTCCTGAGCAACTTTGCAACTTTGCACTTTTTGCATTTTTGTTGATAACACTTAACAAAGTTTTTTTATATTGCATTCCATCAACCACTAATGTACCTAAATGAGATCTAGGACTATTTCTAAGGTCATTTATTAGACAAAACCACAAAACTCCTATGACACCTATTAAACTTAACTCTATGTCCTATTGGTCTATGGAGACCCAAGGATTATAAGACACCTTTGGGACCCTCAGCCTTACAAAATGGACAAAAAAAAAATTGAATTGATCCTAAGGATAAAACCTTATTACATCATGTGGTTCTCTATACAAAATGGGGGTTGGTGCTTCCTAGAATGAGTTCTCTAAACAGTTGCCTATAAGGCTTAATGAAAGAAAATTTTGAAGTGGTTTTTTACCCATAGGGGGATTCCATTATAAACAAAGTGTCAATGATCATGGTGTGTGCACATGAATTATTTTTTTATGTTATCTTGGATATAAAGAACATACACTTAGTGATGTTGAAGTAATCATTGTATATATATTATTGGTTTAAATTTAAAAGTCTCCAATTGTTTTATAAACCATTGATTCATCCCACCTCTTAGTGGCTTCAATATTCCAACACTTTGAATGAGGATAAGGGTACATGAGAACAAGGTAATCTTGTGGCAGAATATGGTGAGGCTAATGAAGTAGCCAAGGGGTTGAGTGATGAGTTGAAATTCCAAAAGGAATGGCATGAAGAAAATGATCAATTGATAGAGGATAATTTGGTCTCAATGGAAGGGGAGACCAAGAGTGAGTTGGTAATGTGGTAGGCCATGAGAAGGCCAAAGATTTTGTGTACTCACCAAGCTTGGAGATGGATTATGATGAGATGTGTCTTTTGGAAGATGTTTTACTCGAGTTATAGGTGTATACAATAGTGCTAGAGATATTTATCGTGATGAAGATGATGGACAGTTGGGAGTAGCAAATGGTGTACATTTTGCCAAGGGTAGGCAAGTCTAAAGTGAAGATAAAAGATATAAGGCTGATCCAAGAGGTAGAAGGAAAAAGAAAGACAAGATTAAAGAAAGATGACACTTACAAGACAAAGGTTAAAATGAAGGCTATATTTTTTAATACTTTTTTTTGTAGGTGTTTCCAAGGGACTTGGAAACTTTTTAAAGTCCGGGAGTATGGTGTAGGAGCACCTAGGATATAAGGGATCACCATAAGGCCACAATAATAATGTTGAGTCCAAAAGGTCAAAAATACCAATTTATATTGTAATCATGGATAATAAGGCCATTTGGGATCATATTGAGTCATTGTGACCATTTTGAAAAAGAAATTCTATATTGAGCAAACTATACCTAATGGGATATGTAAGGGCTCAAGAGGCTAGAATAGGAGTTTGGATTAATATTTTATGTTTATGAGGTCTCATAAAACCATACAATTCTAATTAAGAATTTGATTAAGTCCATAGTTGGAAAAAAGGTCAAAAATATGTTAAAACAACATCTATGTAATAGGACTTGTTAAGGGATTAATCGATCTAAGTTAGTTGCAATGGTAGTTAAGGGAGTTTCTATTATTTTCTCACGAGGGAATGGTTTTATAAACATTTTAAATGATCCAAAATAGGTAATAGTGGCCAAGATCCAATGTTGATACGAATAAAGAGTGAACTGTTACATTTTCTGTGTTGATTGTCAGTTAAAACAGTCTAATTTTCATGTTTTTCATGGTGAGAATGATGTCCTTTTGATAAATACTTATTGTAGAAAATAGATAATTAAAACTTCTTCATTTTGGTATTTGTGGAACTTGTTTTCATGCAATATTGATAAAGATATATGAGTTTTACTTTATACTGTTATAACCCTCACCTAGGGTTTCCAATCAACAAAAAATGTAGTTCCCTTGTATTGCACGTTGATCAAAGACACATAATTGGTCAAATTAAGGGGAAAAATTAATATTATGTATATGTAGGGGACCATGCAAAAAAAGGCACGTAGATCTAGTAAGTGGAATGTCTGATTTTTGTCTCAGACTAGACAAAATTGTAGGAAGTTAGCCTATTTAGGGAGTTTGTGGTGCAGAGTGCACACAACAAGAAGTGTATTTTTGGCCTACCCTCTCTAAAAATTGGATGATTTCCTCCAAATTACTGCAATCTTTCAATAGGATTTTTTAACTCTTCCAAATATCTTCCAACCCTTGAATCCCTTCAACATAAGGTGATTCCTTCTTAACTGTTAACTTTCAGACTTCAAGTCTCTAATGTTACTAGAGACACTCTATCTTTAACTATCCCCAACATGGAATATTGTCTCAAACCACTCAAAAGATTCTAATATGGGCTATAACCTTCCTATATACCCCTAAGGACCAACTTTCCATAGTCACTTAGTCTCTACAAAACTCTGAACACAAAATCTCAGTTTGGACCTTAGTTCTACTAGGTCTGCAAACAATGTTTCTTACTCCAAATTAGGAAATGGTTATGGGAAAAATACTTGCCAATTATTGTTTTAGGATCCTTACATATGATCCTGACAAACCCCAATGTATGAGACACTGACCCTGTAAGAAGTATGAAAAGAATGAAAATATAAACAAGAAGTAATCCAAGAAAATGAAATGTTAGAAGATTTACCATAAACCAAAGGAGAGAAAGATTTCAAGATCAACCACAAAGCATATGAGAAACTTCAAGAATCCAACAAAGAGCCAAGAGATTTTGGTAAGGGGAAAAGCAAAGAAAAACCCCTTTGTGAATAAGAATATGGCAAAAAGCCTAAAGGATGAGAGCAATAAGCTCAATACAATAATGAGAGCAATGAGAGATTGAGAGATAGGGGAGAAGATTATTGAAGCAGGTGTGTGAGAGACATCTCTTAAGTAGAGATGAGTGGAGGAGTTTGCATGTAACTCCCTTCTCCTATGGATGCCACATTCATATTGTGTGTGTGACAAATGTGTGATTCCTCTTA
>MU226380.1:1945746-1989682 GCA_018584345.1 Thuja plicata
TCCTTATTAAAGGAATTACAAAATAGTGACATGTCCTCCTACATGGACTAGAGGAAAAATACAAATAAGGATACCTTGGTTTATCCTTTTAATTACATATTTTCAACCAAGGAAAGATTAATGCTAAAAGACCCTACTCGAGCACCCTCAAACTGTCACAAAAGCACTTTGGTCTAATTGATCAAATTAGGCAATGGCTTAATGGAATTGAATAAATATGGGAACATCGGTATAATTTAGAAACTTGGTGACTTCCCTTAGGTTTTAAATGATTAGAATCATTCACAAATTTGGACCCATAACGTTCCCTAAGTGTTGCTGCACATGAATTTCTTCTTCACTGGCTAAATACATAACAAATATTTAGCCTAGGGCATCACTATAGAAGCACCCGATGATCTTCCACACCTATAATCCTTTGAGATATTAAATTAAATTTCCTTAACTTACATTTCACCAAGAGTTATTAAATTCCAATGGTGAAAATGCAAGCTAGGGCCACATCTTCATTTCCAACTCCAATTACTGAGGGTTTCAGACCTGTTCTGAAAGAAATATCTATATCTTACACAAAACAACACAAATCAATCCAAAAAAAATGCTATAGAAATTATTTTCCTTCCCCAACCTTGAAATACCAATTTATCTACTTGTTCAATTTGTACCTGACTGTACAGTACATGAAATGCTCATAAAATGGTGGTTTTTCATTAAAATTATGCTTCAAACTATGTTCTGTCTCAATCTCTCAATTGGAAAGGCTTCATAAATCTTAAATACTTCCCCAGAACTGATGAAACCAATTAAAATATGGTTGTGACCATTGGGATCAAAGTTGCAACTGTCGAGCAACTTTTTGAAATGTTGCATTGACAACATTAACAACATAGTGCTTAATGTATCCCAATGGGTTGGGAATGACTCACGACCCCTAGGGATAATGAAACACATCCAAATAATCCTAAGAGACCCCTCTGCAATACAAAAGTCAAAATTCAAAAAATACCTAAAGAAGTAGTCCAATGAAGTAAGAAATCCTTGGTTTATAGATGCACCAAAAGATCCTTGTCCACACAAGATGGACCAAACACAAACATACATACTAGGATGGCTCCAAGAAAAATCCCTTAGTACAAGTTGAAAACAAAACAAGAGAATGTAATAGAAGGCTTAGGTGCCCTGTACCATGCTACCCATGACAAAAAAACTCAAGTCCCTTTGAGTTGGATAGAAAAAAAGATGAAGCCAGCCTTCTCAATAGCCTCCTTGATCATCCAAGTGGCATCCTCCAGTGGTTTACCCTTCCATTGCACCAGGTATTCATAATACGTCTTCCTCATAGTTTGTTTAGACACCCTTATATTTGAAATACAATCAATCTCCAATGGGGTAGATTGAGGAAGATCTTTCAATAACTCCTCTTACCGAGAGCTTGAATCACTTGCAATAAACACATCATCTGCAACACCTTTGAAAGAATAGAAGTTAGAAACATTAAAATTGGAGATAAATGCATATCGGCAGGAAAATCAATGTGATAAGCATTTGATCCACATTTATTAAGGATCTTGAATGGGCCAATTTTATTCACCATCAACTTAGTTTATCTTTCTTTAGGAATCCTTTCCTTCCTCAAGTGGACCATGATTAAATCACCAACTTGGAATTGTAACTCCCTTCTCTTCTTATCAGCATGTTCTTTATACTTGGTAGAAGAATGTTGTAGTCTAGGCTGAACTTTCTCATGAATGTCCTTCATCACTATCACAAAATATTCTTCAAGAGAACTAAGCTTCTCCATGTCACTAACATCCCTTAGCTCCAAGACACCTCTTGGGTGCACATCATAAATAATTTGGAGATTATTTCTCCCTGTACTTGTGTTAACCAAATAATTATAAGAGAATTATTCTTGAGCAATGATGGAATCCCAACTTGAACCATGGTCTTGGGTTAAGCATCTCAACAAGTTTCCAAGTGACCTATTAATCACTTCAATCCATCCATTAGATTGAGGGTGATATGTTGATGAAAAACAAACATTGGTAACCAACTTATTCCATAGGGTCCTCCAAAAGTGACCAAGGAACTTAGGGTATCTATCTAAGATTATGAACAATGGCAAACCATGCAACCTTAAAACTTCCTTGAATAACAACCTTGCAATATGAGAGGCATCATGTATGGTCCTACATGGGATAAAGTGAGAAAGTTTGGAAAATCTATCTACAACAACAAAAATACTGTCATGACCAGCCTTTACTTTGGGAAGTCCAAGGAAAATGTCCATGCTAAAAGAAACCCAAGGTTTTGATGGAATAGGAAGTGGAGTATAAGCCCTGCATTAGAAGTATGACCTTTAGATATTTGACAAACCAAGCATGTTTCAACAAACCTCCTAACATCAGTCTGCAACCGTGGCCAATAGTAATATCTACTAACCAACTCCAATGTCTTATCCACCCCAAAATTACCTACAAGACCACCACAATGCTTCTCCTTTATAATATTTTTCCTCATAGAACTTTTTGGGACACAAAGAAACCCTCCTTTGAACAATAAACCATCTTGGACTCTAAAAATTCAGTATGATATATTTATGACATGTCTACACAAACATTATAAATCTCGTTGAAGTCATTATCATCTGCATACATAGTCTTCATAGTTGAGATCCCTGCACTTTCCAATTGCATAGCTTGAATTGTTAGATTTCTCCTACTTAAGGCATCAACAACCTTATTGACATTCCCTTTTTTATGCTTAATATTAAAGGTATATGGATGAAAAAATTCCATCCAATTAACATGTCTATGATGTAATTTCTCTTGTCTATTAAAGTAACTTAATTCCTGATTATGAGTGAAAACAATAAATTCTTGAGAAAACAAATAGTGGCACCATTTCCTCAAGGATTGAACCATAGTATACAATTCAAGGTCATAGGTGGAGAACTTTTGTTTTTCTTCATTCAAATTTTCACTGAAGAAAGAAACTAGCCTTCCATCTTGACTAAGGACACCCCCTATAGCCTTGTTACTTGCATCACATTCTACCATAAGTTTTTTATGAAAATTAGGTAGTACTAGGACTAGTTGTTCTGCAATTTTCTTCTTTATAACTTCAAAGGAATAATTGGATTCTCTATTCCACACAAATGCACCTTTCCTACTACCCTTGATTGTATTGATTATAGGAGAATAAATACCACTAAAATCTTTCATAAATTTCCTATAAAAAATGCACAAACCATGAAATATTTTTACCTCTGATGCTGAAGTAGGTGGTGGCCAATTTAGGATAGATTCTACCTTTGTTGGATCCATTTTCAAAATTCCCTTGGATATCACAAACCCCAAAAACACTAACTCTTCCTATAAGAAGGAACAATTTTCAATGTTTATCTTCAAAATTTCTTCATGAAGTCTTTTAAGGACCAAGTCAATGTGATGTAGATGCTCTTTCCTGCTGCTGCTAAAAACCAGTATGTCATCCAAATAAACTATAACAAATTTATGAATCAAAGGTTTCAAAACTTCATTCATCAAGCACATAAATGCACTTAGGGCATTGGATAAGCCAAAAGGCATGACTACCCATTCAAATAATCCCTCATTAGTCTTAAATTCTGATTTCCATTCATCCCCCTCTCTAATCCTTATCTAATGGTAATCACTTTTTAGATCAATTTTGGAATAGCGTTTATCCCCTCGTAAGAAATCCATAAGGTCCTCCATTATTGGTATTGGGAACCTATATCTGATGGTGATATTGTTGATATCCCTAGAGTCGGTACAAAATCTCCAAGTGCCCTCCTTTTTAGGTGCAAGTACTGCTAGAATAGCACAGGGACTTATACTTTTTTCTTATGAACCCCTTCTCCAATAGAACTTGTAATTGTCTAGCCACTTCTGCATTTTGTTCTAGGGTAAATTTATAAGAATCCTTATTAGGTAATGCAGCCCATGTTATTAAGTAAGCACAATGACTTGTTTCGCTCTTAGGTGGCAAGGAATCTTTACTACTTTCTAATACAATAACCTTGTATTTATCTAGCAAGTCTGCAACCTCCTTTGGACCAACACTTCTTAGAGTCTCTTGACATGGTTTCTCTCTTCTTGGAGTACTCTCCTTAGGTTTGAATACAACAAAAAAACATGGTACCTTATCCTTCTTAAGGACCTTTAGGAATTATTTCTCCCCTACCATCATGACACTACTAGTCAAAACTTTATCCTTAGACTCTTCTAACAAAGGAGTCATTGTGTAAGTTTCTCCACCCTTGTTTAAAGTGAATATATTGGTCATACCATCATGTTGGGCATAGGTGTCATATTTTCAAGGTCTCCATAAAATGAGATGGCAAGTATCCATGGCTACTATATCACACATTACTTTATCCTTATAATCTCCTATTTGAAAATCAATCCGACATTTCTCATTGATTAAGGTTTGTTGTTCTTTACTTAACCAAGTAACCTTATAAGGTGCAGGGTGTGGTATCCTTTTCAAACCAATTTTATTTACCATTTCAATTGAAGCCAAATTCTTAGTCAAATCAAAATCTACAATTACCTTGCATACCTTTCCCTTGACTTTGCATGAAGTCTCAAAGTTAGACTTTCTTTGAGTCAGCTCCTTGTTGGTTGACATCAAAAGTGATTTGTTGAACATCAGACATTCTCCAGTCTCTAGATCAGCATGCTTGGAAGAATTTGTAGTGTGGTATGAAGTAGTACTTTGACAATCCTCCTCATGGGTTAATTATACCCTTCTATCTCCATGACTGTTTGCACCAGCCTTCTCTAGACACCCAAATGATTAGTGACCTACTTGGTTGCAAGAAAAACATCTGCCAGTGAATACATTGGATCCCCTTCCTCCAAATCTTCCTCTACTATTTGATTTCCTACCCCTAAATTTACCTCTTCTGCTTGATTCAATCTCTGAGATTTGACTGCTAGTCTCTCCATGGTTTCTAGGAAAGGATCCTCCATGGTTGAATCCACCCCTTCCTCTAAAAGTATTGCCTCTTCCTCTATTATTTTGTTTCCCCTTTCTCCTTTTCTTTTCTTCAATCTTTTGGGAAATCTGAAAACACTTATGCATATAATCTAATGTAACTAATGTGATTTCATCTTGTATGTTATATTTAAGACCATTTATATACCTAGCAAGTCTCTTCTTTTCACTTTCATACATATTTTCTTTAAGAGTTAAATTGTGAAATTCTAGAGCATAAGCACTTACATCTAGGTCCTTTTGTTTTAGATTTTGTAATTTCTTGTAGAGCATTACCTCATAGTCCTCCGAGACAAATTTCTTCTTGATCTCAGTCACCATCCTCTTCAATGTTGTGATGGGGTTTTTGTATTCTTCAATCCTCTCATTTTGGAGGAAGTTCCACCAACTCAAAGTTGGTCCTTTCAATCTAGATTTGGCTATCTTTACCCTCTAATTTGTAGGCACATCTTCACATTCAAAATTACTCTCAAGAGCCTCTATCCAATCCATGCATTCATCGGGATCTAACTTACCATGGAACATAAGTAGATCACGTCTATCCTTCTTTTCTACTCTTTCTAGGGCTATAAGTATGGCCCTCTAGTCTTCAAGAACATAGCCTTGTTTAGGATGTCTCTCATCCTCCTCTTCTTCTCCCTCCGACTCTTCATTCTCTCTTCTATGTACTTGTCCTTTCAAATTTTCTAGTTCCCTCTTCATAGTTTTGTTCTCTTCTCTAACTTCTCTTCTTTCAACCATCTTCTCCTTCACAATCTTGGCTAATTCCACATTTTTTAATCCTCAAAAGGATCTCCCTATCTCCTTCATCTCCTTCATCTCCTTCATACATGATGTATTCTCCTCTTACTTCCCCAAATAGAGACTTAGTGGCTCTGATACCACTTGGTGTAGAGTGAACACAACAAGAAGTGTAGTTTTGGCCTACCCTCTCTACAAATTGGATGATCCGCTCCAACTTATTGCAATCCTTCAATAGGATGTCTAAACTCTTCCAAATTTCTTCCAACCCTTGAATCCCTTCAACATAAGGTGATTCCTTCTTGACTATTAACTTTCAGACTTCAAGTATCCAATGTTCCTAGAGACACTCTCTCTCCAACTAGCCCCAACATTGACTATTGTCTCAACCCTCTCACAACCTTCCACTATGGGATATAACCTTCCTATATACCCCTAAGAACCAACTTTCCATAGTCACTTAGTGTCTACAAAAATTTGAACACAAAATCTTAGTTTGGACCTTATTTCTACTAGGTTGGAAAATAGTGTTTCTTACTCTAAATTAAGAAATGATTTTGGGACAAAGACTAACCAATTCTTGTTTTAGGATCCTTACATATTATCCTCACAAAGCCCAAGGTATCAGATACTGACCCTACTCTAGCACCCTCAAACTGTCACAAAAGCACTCTGGTCTAATTGATCAGATTAGGCAAGGGCTTAATGAAATTGAACAAGGATGGGCACATAGGTACAATGTAGACAATTGGTGACTTACCTTAGGTTTTAAATAATAAAAATCATTCACAAATTTGGACCCATAACATTCCCTAAGTGCTACTACATGTGGATTTCTTCTTCACTGGCTAAATACATAACAAATATTTAGCCAAGGGCATCACCATAGAAGCACCCAATGATCTTCCACACCTCTGAGCCTTTGAGATATTAAAGTACATTTTTTTAACTTTCATTTCACCAATGGGCATTGAATTCCAATGGTGAAAATGCAAGTTAAGGCCACATCTTCATTGCGAACCCCAATTACTGAGGGTTTCAGACCTATTATGACATAAATATATATATCTTACACAAAACAACACCAAATCAATCCAAACAAAATGCTATAGAAATTAGATTCATGCCCCAAACTTGGAATACCAATTGATATACTTGTTCAATCCATACCCAAACGTACAATATAGGAAATGCTCATAAAATGGTGGGTTTTCATTAAAATTATGCTTCAAACTATGTTTTGTCTCAATCTCTCGATTGGAAAAGCTTCATAAATCTTAAATACTTCCCCATAACTGATAAAACCAATTAAAATATGGTTGTGACCATTGGGATCAAATTTGCAACAGTCGAGCATCTTTTTGAAATGTTGCATTGACAACATTTGCAACATTCACAACATTTTGTCAATTACTAACAACATAGTGCTTAATGTGTCCCAATGGGTTTGGAATGAATCAAGACCCCTAGGGATGATGAAATAAATCCAAATAAGGCCTAAGAGACCCCTCTACATTAAAAGAGACAAACTTCATATAACACCTAAAGAAACAGTCCAGTGAACTAAGGAATCCTTGGTTTATAGATGCACCAAAATATCCTTGTCCACACAAGATGGACAAAAAAAAACATACATACTAGGATGGATCCAAGACACATCCCTTATTACAAGTTGAAAACAAAACAAGAAAATGTAATAGAAGGCTTAGGTGCCCTGCACTAGTTTGACCAATGCATATCGTTGGTAAGAGGGATGTTAGTCTGTGAAAGTTTGAAGGAGTATTTTAAAAGTGTCTAAGTCATTTGTGAATAAGGGGCACTTTTTTTTTTTTAAGTTGTGACTAACTCTGCAAAATTGGATAAACTGTCATTGTTGACAAATTTGAGGATTAGATGTTTGATAGTTTGAAGTGTTAGACCTAAGGGTTTCTCAGGGATTCATGTGTTGGAATTCTAATATGGGAAATAGGTAATTGAGAGGGGGGTGAATTAAATCTATAAATCTTCTACCAATTCTAAAAAAATTGATTCAACAATGTATTCATAAACATAAACTGAAATGCTAAAAAGATCTAACATCTAATCATGAACACATAACACAATTTTTTTGGTAACCCAGAAACCCTTCAAGGTAAAACTGGGGTGTAGATGACACCTAAAAGTCTTCACTACTATAGTAATAAAGTGTTCCTATTAGGGCAAGAAATTTTTGATCACTTTTGATGATCTACCCTATGAGGGCTCTTCCCTATTAAGAGATTTTAGACTTATACAATCTACCTTGTTAAAGGATTTAAAAATTACAACAAAGTAAGCACTCGGTTAAGAGATTTACAAAGGCCTATTAGGACCTCTCTCTTAAGAGAATTAACCTAATTCACTTGCTAGAATGTATCACTACCTGATCCTTTTGTATGCACTATAAATGATGATAAGAGATCTCCTCTTTCCAACTCTTAATTGATCTCTCAATCTGATTTATCTATGTTCTCCTCTTCACTAATCTGTTCATTCACTTTGTCTGGTCAATTCTTTAGATATGAAAAATATGCATATACTCTTAATTTTTTCTCTACACACCCACATATACTCACACACATGCAGATTACGGTTTTAAGCATCCCGTATATAGATTAGTGATGAAACATCCAAAAAAAGATCAACGATCTAGATTCATCACCTTTTTCTACTTAGGCATCCCTAATTTTGATTGGTTGCATGGCTTGCATAGAGATCCATGATCATAAAAATAATGTGTAATTAATACATTAAATCTCAGTGCATAATCATTAAACTCTTCATAGAAGTTTTCCAAAATGGTTTACCTTAGTGTTTGTGCCATTCCAAACACATATACAAAAACTGTCTTACTCAGCATAGGTAAACACTGGTGCTCGGACAATACTGTCTCACTCAGCATAACTATATGTTGTCGCTCGGCACTAACAATTCAATGCAACTCAACAATCATTGATCTCAGCATCTATTGAGTACTTGGAAACCTTTGACTTTTCTTAGAAGTAACTACTGCTTGGTCTCGACCTTAGTGGGATGGCTCAATCACAATGATGACCAACCAATATGCCTTGATGATGACTAAGTGTGTGACACTATTAGACATAAAAAATTAGAGATCAACAATCTCCCCCTTTGACATTAGTGAGAAAAAAACACTTTTTCATGACTCTTTAGTCCTTTACAAAATTAGTACTCAAATAGACTTAGAGCTCCCCCTAGGATTCTAACTCGGTCTTTCATGAAGACTCCACTACATATACAACATATGTACATACATTAAAAATATTATACCTTACATTTCCATCAATCTTACATTTCCCCCTTGTTTTTGTCACTCTTTTCACTCTTATCTGTTGGGGTAGTTGGGGTCAAACCATACTTGTCCAAAAATTACTTATGAATCTATAGTATCATTGCTAATGCATTATCCCAACTTGTTCTTACAAATTCCAAAACTTGAAATTTTATTTCTAGCTCGACAACTAGATCAATCAAAATTTATTCAATGTTCAGAGGTGGATCTTTATGTGCTAGTTCATTTGCTTCTTGCACCTCTTTTTTCATAACCTCCAAATGAGGTATCAACATGGTCTGAATCAAAATCAATCTGGCCCTTATTCTTCCATCATTAGCCATGAGCTCATCTTGTATCCCTTGGGCATGTGTCAACCTACTAAAATGAAAAGAGCTGGAGCTTACATCCATGCTCAATGAGTGACCAGTTGACTTTAAATATGCTTGTAGCTTCTCTATCAACTGTTGATTCTCCTCTGTAAATAATTTTGTATCACAAAGTTGTTTGTACAAAGAGAGACCATTTTCTATTACTTCTTCTAAGTTTCTTACCAGATCAGAAAGTGCAACTTGCTTCTCAGTAAGCTTTGTTGCAACTTTCTCAAGTACCTTGGTCTCAAATTTTCTCTCTGACCATTGCAGGAGTTTCTCATTAGCATCTATATCATTAGTGTTCACCTTCTGAACAATATGAACCAGTTGTTCCAAAATATGTGCCTGGTAATTTAGCTCTTGAAACTAAAATGCATCAACAAAGATTTTTTTTATTTCATGTAATACCTGCTTCTGTAGATGTTCCATTTTCAATTCCTCTTGCTTCCTCTTCTTGTTTAGTAGATCTTGCAAGATTAGCATCTTCTCATAAGATAATTTATCACTATCCCATTTTGGAATGAATATAACTTTTTCAAGTGTTAAATTAGAGCTCTTGTCCTTTCTCTTCTTATTTGATTTATTCTTCATGGTCTTTGGTGAGATGCTACTCGGTCTATGTTCAACTTTCAAAGTACTAGTATCACCACTTATTGATACTATCTCCTTCTGAGTATTAAGTAGCTGCAGGGCAAATGTTTCAGCACTCTTGACCTCAGCAAGTACTAGAGGAGTAAAATTAGCTAATTATACTAAATATTAAATAGCTTCTTCTTCCTTAGGTTCCCATTTCTCATTGATTTCAAGAGTCTTGGTCCCCTCTGAGACTTCTTCATGTGATTTGGAGATATCTAATGCAGACTTATATGCCTAATCTTCTTTTCTTTTATCTCCTTCTGCATTGACTTCAAAGTTTTCCTCGGTAGGTGAATCTATCAAATCCTCAATCTATTCTTCCTCATCAACTATCAAATCCTCAATATATTCTTCCTCAAACTTATCCTTCATTACATCTTCAACATCTTCCTTCATCTCATCTTCAACAATGCCAATCATTTCATATTCAATATTATCATTTGTCTCATCTTCAGCTTTATCCAGATCATCAATATTTTCTTTGTTGTCAAGCTCAACTTGTTTAGATGGGCCTTCATATTTATTCTTGTCCACTATTAGTCCAAAGATAATCTTCCATATCCTTTGGATTTGTTGCACAACACCTTCTACATCATTCTTTATTATAGAATAGGCCCTCAATTTATCAATGAATATATTCCTATATTGGTCTGTGAACTTATCTCTCTGCTTCTTTGTTAAGTTAGGCATAATTTAAACTAATGCTCCTTCTTTGATTTCCCTTTCTATCATAATGGCAAGCTGCCATCTCTCATAAATTTTAGCTGCTAGTTCTTTAGGGACTAAATCCCCAATCTCTAATGGTGTCATCTTATATGCGACTAAAATGTCCATCATTGCTTCTTCTATCTTTTCCTTATCAACTTTACTTAAATTTTCAAAGTTAATAAATTTGAAACCTGACAAACCTCCTGAATTCTTGATGTTGTGACAAATCTCATGAACATTGGTAGTATGTTTGTGTGTTGCAATTTTGAATTTTCTGATTTCCTCAATTTCTGTCAATTCTTCATCTTCTTCATCTTTACCCATAATGTATTTTCTCCTTGGCTTCCTCTTAGGGTGGCTTGGCTCATATTTATTTTGACCATGATTTCTCTTCCCTGAGATTTCCCCTTAAGCATTCTTTACCAACCTTTTCTTTGGTGTTTTGGTTGATATAGTAATTGTGGATGTTCTGGTTCTCGGTCAAGATGTGGCAGGAGGAGTAGATTTTTGTTGTGAACTCCTCTTCTTGGTTGGCTCAACAACCATTACTTTATTACCCTTCTTTTCTACTTCCACATCATCTTGTTCACTTTCCTCAGAATCACTAGATTGGTCCTCACCTTGACCTTGTGTGATCTATACTGCTGCATCTTCATCTTCTTCTTCTCCATTGTTGCAGCCTTCAACTCTATGGTTATCTTTGATTTAGCTTCATAATAGTTTCCAAATATCTTAACCTTTCTATCAACTTCCTCTACTAGTAGAGTTGTGATAGCTGAAGATGTTTTATCTATGTTTACTTCATAAGGTAATGGCCTTAGCCATGCTACCCTCGATACTAGAACTTGTACATAGGTCTTATTAGTATCAAATAGAAATCAAATGTCATTATAATTCTTCTCCACTAGTGATACCAAGATTACTCTCCTTAGTCTCATCTTTTTCTTGAATTCAACAAAATAATTACCCATGAGAGTGCCAAAATTCTCTCCTAACTGCTGTATGAATTCATTAATCTAAACTATTATCGGTCGGTCCTGACTCCATACTACATATCCTATAGTAGGAAAAGTGTTTTTTTTATAGAAAAATATAAAAATTAGTAAGGAACCAAAATTACACATAGAGTTCTTTTCCTTCCTTATTTCTAATAGGTTCTTGGAAAGTTGAGTCATCTATAGCTCGACAAGATCATAAGTATGATCATTTTTACTATCTTCCATGCCCGATCAACCGCTACACATGGGACACTATCTAATCAGCTGGATTGATAAATATTTTGTGCAATGACTCTGACTCTGAAATCAATTTCAGGATCTGTGATTGGAGAAATTGTCATTCCCCATTTGTTCCACTGAGAAAGAGTGAAATTTTCAATGTCTTCCTTCTTCTAATAGCGCATGGTCATTTTCCCTTGCACAGTAGGTTAACCAGTAACTCAGTGGATGATATCTTTATTTATCTTTACTGGTCCATTCTCTGACCATAGACTCATATCATGTGTTTTTTAACACTATCCTGATCCATTTGACTTTGAAGTCACATAGGAAGTCTAGGGCATAGACTAACCCTTTGTCAGAAATGTACTAATGACCAAAATTTAATGCCCCATTTACACATAATATGTTTTAGGCTTCCCTCACCTCAAAGTCTCCAAATTCTCTAACTTTGCACATGTAACATGTTCGCACATCATGGATCATCATTACCTTAGGTAGGATTGATGACAGGGATCATGTAAGATCTCCCTTCACCGCAGTTTTAGGAATGACTTGGAAATTTGGCGGTGCACATGCCTCACTCCTGACCAACTAAACATTCATCATTCCTTTGACTTTTTTCTTCATTCCAAGGGATGAACTAGCTTCCATTTCTACAAATTAGGGTTCACAAAATAGATTCTGGGTAACTTAGCAACAACAAGTCTTCAACCTTCTCAACACTTTATGATGATACAGAGTTGAAATCTCTTCAAAATTCTTCTTAAATCACTCTTGAATCTCCTTTTGAAATGCACTACAAACTCTAATTGGTGTGTAAAATGAATATTGAGTGCCTAAATTCATTATATACCCTCAAACAGTCAGATTAGGTCTTCAATAAATGCTTCGTGTAGTGATAGGTGGATAAGAGTTTTCCTTAGTCCTCGAATTGAATAGCCTAGTTATCACACACTATCACTTAGTCAGAATAGTGACTTGGTCACTACTGACACTCGATTGACATATCAGCTTGGTTGGTATGGAAGCTCGACATATGCTAATACTGATGCTCGACATCAAATATTCATTACAATTCTTTTGCTCGGTTCTTGCCTCAAATCTATCCTAATGCATCTTAACTTATGCAGCTATGGAATTTAATACATCTTATGTTAGGAACCAATGTAAGATATAGAATTTGAGAAAATAGTTCCTTACATACATTTTTTCTTAATTGGAAGTAGTGTGATCACCTGATCCATTGGATTGGGTGATCTCAACTTCAATAGTTCCACTACTGCTCGCTTCTTCTTTCTTTCTCCATGTCAGATTCATCTGATTCCTTAACTTCTCAACAGTAGGTGTCAGGGCTCTGGTCTTGCAATCTCTCTTGGTATGATCGATCTTGTGACAACTATAACAGACCATACTTCCATTCATCCAACTCTTGGATTTACTTCTAAAGTGTGTACTTATACAATTCTCAACAACATGACCATATTCACTATAATAATGACAACTGTGCCCTATATTATAATCCCAATTGAACATGTTACCTTTCCTCAGTGCATTGCCTTGTTTCTTGGTTGTCCATCTGGATTATGCATTGGATCTACAATCTTGGGTTCTATGACCAATTTTTTTGGCAATTGTAGCAATTTCCTTGGAATCTAGGTGAAGTATGTATATTTATAGTCTTTGACCTACATTCATGTGCCTCATGTCCATGCTTCTTATAGTTGAAGAAATATCCATTAAATTTAGGTTTAGGATTTGACTTACTATTCTTGCTTCAGAAAATGT
The DNA here is from genome assembly GCA_018584345.1 of Thuja plicata. Taxonomy (NCBI): domain Eukaryota; kingdom Viridiplantae; phylum Streptophyta; class Pinopsida; order Cupressales; family Cupressaceae; genus Thuja; species Thuja plicata. Next base: position 1,959,543 of record MU226380.1, read on the forward strand.
TTGTTGTGTGACCTAGTTTCCCACAGTGATAACATGTTGTTTTTATGTTCTCCACCTTTGGATTTCTCATTTCTCCACTTTTTTATGATTCCCTTTCTTTAGTGGAAGACTGGTGCTCGGTATGTCCAAGTCTAGATGTGTCACTATTTCTCCTTGGTGATTTCATTAGTTCGTCAAAGTATCTCAAGGCTTCATTTGGTTTGTTTATCCTCTCAATGATTTCTCTTTCAGATCTCAACTCACTCTTTAGTTGATTGTTCTCAGATCTCATATATGTGATTTCAATTTATTTTCTGTTTATCTCTTGATTTGCAAATAACAGTTAGTTGACCATATCCAATAGATTGTTTGTGAGATTCTACACATCACTAGTCCTTTCATCAAGTCTGGTAGCCATCTGTCTCTTGTCTTCTTCTTCCATTGTCTTGTCTTCCTCAGCTTTCTTCTTCTGATCAATCACCTCACATAGTGTTATTGATTGATTTTCTTGTTCTATATTCAGAATTTTGACTTGTTCTTTTAGTGTGTTGTTCTTGTCCAATAGATATGCAATTGATGCATTACTTTCTTTTAAATATGCATTGTCAAATATGTTAATTTTAGATCAGATTTATATGGCTTTTAATTTTTATTATATAACCTCAATATATGTAATATATTTATTCACAAGATATATATATATTATTGCTGATATAATAATAGATATATATAAATAGATTAATATCTATATTCTGTAGATTAGATAAATTAGACTCGCATTGTTTGTTGTATATGCTTGTCTTCAATTTTCAGCAATTGGGTATAAATATAAGAGATATAATAATATAGAGGCATGTCTCCTTGAGGAGACATGACTCTATATAATAATGTCTCTTCTCATTATAAATTAGAAACCGATAATATGTAATCGGTATTATGCATATTAATAAAGTAAACTTTGTTTTTAGTGACACCCGATCGGTAATCACATCCGATCAGTGTCACTCATATCGCATGCAAATTTAAATGCCATGACCGATGGTAATCGGTATTTAATCGATGGTAGTTTAACATATTAACTAAACCGATAATAGTCGATAGTAACAAAACAGGTATTATCCAAGGTTGTTGATAATATGTAATGACCGATGTTAATCGGTATAACATAGTCGTATGAAATATGAAATTTTATTTAATCAATTTTAATATACATTGAATATTTATATTAAGATATATAATAATAACATTATTAATATTATATATATTAATATGCATATGTAATGTAGAAAATATATTATTTCATATTATTTTCTCTGAATAATAATATTATCAATTTATGTTTGTTTAATTCAATATTATAAAGAAATAAACTTAAACATGTATATTAATATATATAGTAGTAATGTCCATTATTATAATATATATATTAATATATTATTTATCATTTTATCTGATCGAAGCTATAAACATCAACAAAATAAACCATCAGTGTCTTCTTCTTTATATTCAGTATCTTTCATCTGAGTTGCTAATTCCTTCCTAGCTTTAAAGTATTTCCTCAATTCTTCTCTAGTTGTCTCAAGCAGCTGCAGTGCCATCTGAATATCAATCTTTTGATTCTCAATGACCTTTCCCAACTTATAACCCTCCATTTCCAAGATCTTAACTCTCAAGTGCTTATACTTCTTTGGCAAGGCTTGACTCAAACCCAACCTCATGGAAGTCACTGCTGCACCATTCTGGTTACTAGTTGCCACATAGAGATGTCGACCATTCTTTACTCAAAATATGATACAACACTAATTCACTTGAAAAAAAACTTAGAAATAATTTATTTCACATGTAGACCTCTCATTCCACCAAGGATCATAATATTCCAAGGGTGGACATGAGAGGAAAACAAAATTTAGTGAGTAAACCCTAGTTTTGGAGGGTTTCAGACCAGTGAACAAAGAAAGTGCTCAAACTTACAAACCAGAGATCATCAAGACCTCAAATAAAATGAAAATGAAAGGTAAATATATAATTATTGCTTACCAATTGTATTCATGCCTTGTTTTGTTCGTACAGGTCTGCACCCAAAGTTGCAAGTCGACTGTTACAGGAAAATTGGTTATTTTTATAGATTCAAAGAGAAAAATTACATCATGATTTCTTTCCACCCACTTGAAAGGGCTATGAAATATTTCCCCAATGGTTAAAACCATATTTCAAACCATATGTCTATTGGGGAAGTCATTAAGACTTTACAAAGAAAAATATGTAAATGTTGTCAAAGTTGCTTGACAATATTTTGACAACATTTTGACAATATTTGCAAAGTTGCACTAAAGATGTAATCTTGTTGTAGAAAGTGAACCTAAGGTTCCTAATTGACTTAAAACTACCTAAGAACATTAAATTCCCAAATCCTAAGCTCTAGGGACCCCTTGACCAATGGTTGACCAAAAGGCTTATGAATGCCAATCTTGGAACCATGCCTTACAATTGGGTCAATGAACTAAAGATGATACCATTAGGACTTGGGAATCCTCAAGACCCCCTAGGATTCTCATTTTGATGAGGTATTCATGTTTTTGTAGTGGGTTCCCCTGCACCATACTCCCCATGAGTTTTAGAACTCAAGCTCCCACTTGAGTCAAGTTGATAATGGAAGTTGTTAGTAATAACAGAGAGAGGGGGATGAATGAGTTGCCTCAAAAATTTATCCTTTAAACTTTAATCCACCAATTAATACACATCAAATTATCAAGTCCCTACAAGATTTATGCCTTTGAAATACTTGAAATAAATAATTGTCTGTCAGTTTACCTTGTCTGTCCTTATTCTCCTTGATTATTGATAAGCAGTAAAACTCATTTACCGATACTCAGTAAATATGCAGAGTGTACCAATCAATCCAGAAATGCATATGTGAAATGTAAAACAATAAATTAATAAACCATACACACATAACACATGGATTTAACATGGAAACCCTGATAAGGGAAAAACCACTGGGACCGGTACCCCAAATTTGCACTCTTCTGAAGTGAGCCCTGTTAGGAGCCAACCTTGTTAAAGGTTACAAACAAACTGTTAAGTGCGACCTTGTTAGAGGATTTTTATACATAGATTGTCACTAAGTATCTGGCATCTATGCTACCATCCTTGAATCAGCCTTTAGACTGTCAATAGGCTTTATGCTAATCTTACTACCATCCTTGAATCAGCCTCCTTCTTAGACTGTCAATAGGCTTTAGGTAAGACTGATGCTACTATCATTAATCAACCTTTTTAGCAATCTATTAGGATATACCACAATTATAGAAGATAGTTAAGTCATGCTCTATTAAGAGACTTAATGCTTTAATGGTTAAATTGAAACACAATGACTTGTTTCTAATGCAATTTTGAATTGCAGATATTCAGATCTATTTATGTACTATACCTCTCTGATCAATGTATCAATTCAATTCCTTTATACTTCACACTTTCTAATCAGTTTTGATGTGCTTCACTATTCGTCTGTGTCTGTAGAATTCTTTAGCTCTCCCTTAGCTTGATTGATCAGGACTATATGAAGTTTATCCTTCACCAGTTTCTCTTCAGCATCTTCTTTTAATTCACTCCCCCGTGTATCTGAGTGCTTACAGAAATGAATTATGCTTGTCTCTTATATAGACATGATGTTCCTTTAATTCTTGATTCTTGATTCTTGATTCTTGATTCTTGGCGTGAAAAACAATCTAGCCAATTTGATTTACGGCTTTAACTCCTGATTTATCTTATAGTTATCTTCTTGCCAAATATATAAATCAATTGCTTAACTATGGTTGACAATCAGTTAAGTCTATCCTTAAGCTCTACTAGCTAGATATTTTGTCATTTTCTGATCTCTTTGTTCTATCGGTCAATTCGTCGCCGGTGACAACTGCCAGTTCCGTCGGTGTAACTTCAATTAGCGTCTGAATCTCCATCTGTTGGGCATCATTGGATCTTTCTCGTCGGGCATCCTATGATTCTACTTCGTCAGGAAACATTGTGTTCTTCTCATCGGGCATCACTATGACTTTATCTCTGTCTTTACCAGTGGTGTGCACTCTGTCGGTGTTGTCTGTCACTTAGTGAATACTTGACTTTTATGCATTGCTAAAATCATAATCACTGTTCCATTGATTCTCTAAAGTCTTTGGCATTATGTGTATGACCATACAGATGATATCAAGTTGACATCAATGACAATACAAACCATTAACTGATTAAATGTCTTGCATCATCTTCAACTTAACATTATCAAACATTCAATCAGTTACATGTCATCAATTGTTCCCTTTGGAATTGATGGAAACACACTCTATTATCATACTATACTATTTCTAATACAATATGAAATACAATTGTTGAGATTCATCAAATTACCAAACATTTTGTTTTGATAATTGAAAAAATGTATGACTGTCGGTACGCTATGTGTTAGCTTAGATTTGATTCTTGCAGCTTTCTTTGTTTCTTCTTCTAATGTGTTGTGACCTCTGTTTGTGTCAATTTCTCTCTTTTGACTTTTCTGCTTCTTGATGTCACTGTCTTTTATTTGTAACTTTTATACAAATACTCTCCCTATGGATATGATCTCTCCCTGTTTGGAGTAATCTGATAATGAATAGTTTCTGATGATAATATGGATACATTCTCTCCCTTTGACAATAATGCCAAACAAATATTTGTCAAATATCTGTCATTCTGTCAAAGAATTTTTCTTATCCATAATATATTCCTTGAATTTCCCTTATCCATTATCAATATAACTATATGTTTTGGTGCTTGATTCTGATATATACCTTTCTATATATAGATGTAGATTTGAAGTAATTTTTTTCTTGCATCAATCATGAATGATATTCTGATAACATATGGCTGATGCAGCCTTCAGTCCTTTTATTGACTGGTAGACATGGGTTTGACCCCTAGTCTTTTTCTCAGGTACTCAAATGTATCCTTGGGAAGTGGCTTGGTGAAGATATCATCCAATTGTTCTTTTCATTGCACATATTCAAGTATGACCTCTTTTTCTTGAACTTGTTCTCTTAAGTAGTGATACTTGATTGCAATGTGTTTAGTCTTTGCATGCATGACTAGATTCTTGGGAATATTTATTGCACTGGTGTTATCAAAATAGATAATCACTGGTTCTATGATCTTCATATGCATACCTTCCAGCAACTGTTTGATCCATGCAATATTTGAGCAATTTGTAGCAGCAACAATATATTTTTCTTTTGCAGTAGACTGAGAGATGCATCCTTGCTTCTTTCTAATCCATGTGACAAGTCTATCACCCATAAAGAATGCTCATCCAGTTGTGCTCTTTCGGTCATACAAGGCCTTGTGAAGTCTACATACCATGTTCCTCTTGTCTGGATCCACAAACCCTTCTAGTTGCTCAATGTATACCTCTTTTTCAAGTATTATGTTTAGGAATGCTGACTTGACGTCCATTTGATATACTTTGAATCCTTTGTATGAAACATAAGCAAGTAGAATTCTTACTCCTTCTAGCCTAGCAACGGGTGCAAAGGTTTCTCCATAGTCTATACCTTTCTCTTATGCATACCCCTTGCATACTAGTCTTTCTTTGTTCCTTGTGACTTCTCCATTCTCATTCAGTTTGTTCCTGAATATCCATTGTGTAGCAATGAAATTATTGTCATCTGGTCTTGGCACAAGTGACCATGTCTTTTTCTTCTCAATCTATTCAATCTCATCATTCATAGCACTTATCCATTCTTTATTATCTAGTCTAGCATTGACAGATTTTGGTTCAAACTCACAAATTAAGCAATTTGAGTTTAAAGACTTACTTCTTGTTCTTGTACCAGCTTTCTTATCTCCTATGATCTGGTCCTCTGGATGGCTCCTTCTTACATATATTGCAAGTATAGGTATAGCTCTTTGTATATCAGCTTGATCTTCATTACCTTGCACATTATCTTGATCATTATCCTGACCGTCGGTAACAACATTCTGACCGTCGGTTGCAATATTCTGTTATTCTGGATTTAAGCACTATTGCTTGGGTAGAGTTGTGGGTCCTTCATAGTATACAAACTTGTTGTAGTCCTCTAGTTCTTTTGTACTTTCCAGTTCATTCTTTTCTGCAAATTCATCAATCTTTACATTTGCACTTTCAACTATTTTGTTAGAAGCCTTGATTAGTCATTTAAAAGCTTTGCTTTTGGTAGAATACCCCAGAAAAATACCTTCATCACTTTCGGCATCAAGCTTTCCATTTCTATCATCTTTTAAGACATAACATTGACTTCCAAATATTTTGAAGTAGCTTACATTGGGTGTTTTACCATACCATAGCTCATAAGGAGTCTTCTTTGAGTCCTTTCTCAATTTTACTCTGTTAAGTGTATAGATAGTAGTAATAACAGCTTCCCTCCAGAAGATTTGGGTGATGTCCTTCTCTATCATTAGTGTTCTTGCACAATCAATTATTGATCTGTTCCTTCTTTCAACAATCCCATTTTTCTGTGGTGTTCTTGGTGCAGAAACCTATCTTTTTATGTCATGCTCATTACAAAAATTAGTGAATTCATCTTATATAAATTCTTCTCCTCTATCTAATCTCAAACATTTCAGATCCTTACAACTTTTTTTCTCTACCATAGCCTTGTACCATTTAAACATCTTGAATACTTCATATTTTTCTTTTAGAAATAGGACTGTCATCATTCTAGAGTAATCATCAACAAAGAGAATAAAATATCTATCTCCATAATAGCTCTTTGTCCTCATGGGTCCACATAAATAAATATGGACTAATACTGGAATGTCATCAGATGTATGGGTTTTACTTTTGAAACTAGACTTTGTCATTTTACCTTTTTGACAATTCTTGCACATGATGTTGTATAGCTTTGTCATCGTCGGTAAGCCTCTTACACTTCTTTTTCTTCTTATTTTCATCATGTTGTCACAATTCACATGACATAACCTTTTGTGTCACATCCATATGTCTTCGTTTCTAGTCATCAAGCAAGTGGGGTTAGTATCATTCAGATAGAATAAGTTACCTTTGGTCTGTTCACCAGTACCAATCAGTTTTCCTGATTCATTGATGATCTTTGCCTTCTTGTTCTCAAATGCTACTCTGTGACCTGAATTATTCAGCTGAGAAACACTCAACAGATTATAATTCAACCCTTTTACCCAATAAGCATTTTCACATTTAATCAGGTTATTCAACATTACTGTTCCTTTACCTTCAATTTGACAAGGTGAATCATTTCCCATTCTTACTGTACCACCTTTATAGTATTCAAAAGTATTAAAATTTTCTTTGTCACCAGTCATGTGGTGAGTGCAGCCACTATCTATAATCTAGATATCATTCTCACTAATCTTAGATATGAGTGCAGTTTCTTCATACCTTTGATCTTCATCTGAATCATCCTTCACAGCTACAAATACGATCTCGATATCATCATCCAGTTTGGTGTCAGTATCTTCATCTTTGCAAGCAGCTAGATAGCTAGAATTCTTTCCTTTGTCCTTGTAATCTTGGGTATCACTTCTTTCTGATCGTCGGTACCCTCTGTAATATTTTTTGTCACCTCTATCAGATTTCTTCTTGAAAGATCTATTATCACTTCTATCATCTTTTCTTTTGTTAGGACATCTTGCAACAAAGTGTCCAATCTCTTTACAATTGAAACATACAAGTGGTAACTTGCCTTTGTATTTACCTTTTCCTCTTAGCATTCTTCTTGCCATGAGTGCTTTAATTTCATCTAGATCTTCTTCTTCACTTTTTCTTTCACTATCTCTTCTAGATGAGTGTCTCTGAATAGATCTGCTTATTCTCATAAAAGACTTGAATGCAGACTCTAAACTTGGTAGGATAATATTATCAAAATTATTCATCTCAAATGAAATCAGTCTACCAATTAGGCTATCAAGAGTGACTGTATTGTTTGATACTACTCTCATTTATTGAATAGCAAAGACTCTAATAGCATATACAGGCAATAAGGTTCTTAAGATTTTACTTACCACTATCTCCTCTTCAAGTGTACCTCCAACGCCTTGTATAACATTGACTACTTCTTTTATTCTTGTGTTGTACTGAGTGATATTTTCACCTTCTTTCATTCTAAGATCATCAAACTTTCCTCTAAGGCTTTCTACCTTGGCTCTCAGAACATTTGTATCACCTCCATGTACAAGCTTTAGTTTATCCCACATTGTCTTCGCATTTTTGCAATCTTTGATATCCTCAAATTCAACATCAGAGAGTGAGATAGAAAGCTCTATAACCATGCAGTTATATTCCTGCTTTACTCTGAATTGATCTACCATCAATGGTCCTATAGGAAACACATATTCAGTATCTAACTATTGAGTAATATCATTTCCAATACTTGATAAGTGAAGTTTTATTCTACTTTGCCATGAAGCAAAGTTGTCTTTGTTCAGCTTGGGAACATCTTGTGATCTTTACTTAGGTCTTGAAACCTTATTTCTAAGAACACAAGTTCTGATACCAATTGTTAGTAATAACTGAGAGGGGGGGTGAATCAGTGGCCTCAAAAATTTATCCTTTAAACTTTAATCCACCAATTAATACACCTTAGATTATTAAGTCCCTACAAGATGTATGCCTTTGAAATACTTGAAATAAATAACTGTCTGTCAGTTTACCTTGTCTGTCCTTATTCTCCTTGATTACCAATAAGCAGTAAAACTCATTTACCGATACTCATTAAATATGCAGAGTGTACCAATCAATCCAGAAATGCATATGTGAAATGTAAAACAATAAAGTAATAAACCATACATACATAACACATGGATTTTAACGTGGAAACACTGTTAAGGGAAAAATCACTGGGATTGGTACCCCAAATTTTCACTCTTCTAAAGTGAGCCTTGTTAGGAGCCAACCCTGTAAAAGGTTACAAACACACTATTAAGTGCAACCTTGTTAGAGTATTTTTATACATAGATTGTCACTAAGTATCTAACATCTACGCTACCATCCATGAATCAGCCTTTAGACTATCAATAGGCTTTATGCTAATCTTACTACCATCTTTGAATCAGCCTCCTTCTTAGACCGTCAATAGGCTTTAGGTAAGACTGATCCTACTATCATGAATCAACCTTTTTGGCAATCTGTTAGGATATACCTCAATTATAGAAGATGGTTAAGCCCTGCTCTGTTAAGAGACTTAATGCTTCAATGTTTAAACTGAAACACAATGACCTATTTCTAATGCAACTTTGAACTGTAGATATTCAAATCTATTTATGTACTATACCTCTTTGATCAATGTATCAATTTAATTCCTTTTTACTTCACACTTTATGCTCTGTGATGTTGTGCTTCATTGTTCGTCGATGTTTGCAAAATTCTTTAGCTCTTCCTTAGCTTGATTGATTAGGACTATATGAAGTTTATCCTTCACCAATTTCTCTTTAGCATCTTCTTTCAATTCACTCCCCCGTGTATCTAAGTGCTTACGGAAATGAATTATGCTTGTCTCTTATATAGACATGATATTCCTTTAATTCTTGATTCTTGATTCTTGGCATGAAAAAAAATCCAGCCAATTTGATTTACGACTTTAACTCCTGATTTATCTCATAGTTATCTTCTTGCCAACTGTATAAATCAATTGATTAACTGTGGTTGAATAAAACAAATAAAACAATCAGTTAAGTCTATCCTTAAGCTCTGCCAGCTAGATATTTTTTCATTTTCTGATCTCTCTATTCTGTCGGTTAATTCTGCAGTTCATCACCGGTGACAACTGCCAGTTCCATCGATGTAACTTTAGTTAGCTTCAGAATCTCCGTCCATCAGGCTTCATTGGATCTTCCTCATCGGGCATCCTATGATTCTACTTCATCAGGAAACACTGTGTTCTACTCATCGGGCATCACTGTGACTTTATCTCTGTCTTTACCGATGGTGTGCACTATGTCGGTGTTGTTTGTCACTTAGTGAATACTTGACTTTTATGCATTGCTGAAAGAATAATCATTGTTCCATTGATTCTCTAAAGTATTTGGCATTATGTGTATGACCATACAGATGATATAAAGTTGACATCAATGATAATACAAACCATTAACTGATTAAATGTCTTGCATCATCTTCAACTTAACATTATCAAACATTCAATCAGTTACATGTGATTAGAAGTTCCATGTTGTTTAATCTAGTCTTCAGTCATCCATGTAGCATCAATATTGGGGAATCCTTTCCACTTAACAAGGTACTACATATATATTTTCAACCTGGTCTATCTGAGGACTTTGGATTCCAAAATTTTCTCCAATTGAAATGGTTGGCTAGGAGATAGATTTGGCACAACATCTAAAGTATTTGTAGGACCTAATTTCTTAGAAGTACCTACGTCATTACAAGATATATCACCTTTATAAGAGGTTAGATCAGCAATGTTAAAAATTGGAGAAATAAACAAAGTAGGGGGAAGGGTTATTTCATAGGAATTTTCTCCCATTTTCTGCAAAATGGTGCATGGGCCAACTCTCTTCATGTGGAGTTTGGAGTATCTACCCTTTGGTAACCTCTCTTTCCTAAGGTATGCCCTAACCTTATCCCCAATCTAGAAATGAACTTCTTTTCTCCTTTTATCTGCCTTCTCTTTATACTTTGGAGTTGTCTTCAGTAGTTTGGTTTTTACTTCATGTTGAACTTGGGCAATGAGTTCTACTAGTTCTTCTCCCTGAGCCCTGATCTTAAAGTCTGAAGGTAGGTCTATCAGGTCCAATGGGCCTCTTGGGTGCAAACCATAGACTATTTGGAAAGGTTTTTTTCTAGTGGATCTATTTAGAGAATCATTAAATGAAAACTCTTCTTGTGGGAGGATGATATCCAAACTCTAGTTATGTTGCTTGGTTAAACATCTAAGAAGGTTCCCCAATGATCTATTCACCACTTTTGTTTGGCCATCAATTTGTGGGTGATAGGTAGATCTATAGGTTAAGTTTTTCCCCAATTTCTTGTGGAGTGTGTGTCAAAAATGTCCTTGGAACTTAACATCCCTGTCTGAGACTATTGTATTTGGTAGTCCATGGATCCTAACAACTTATTTGAAGAAGATTTGAGCAATGTGGGAGGAATCATTTGTACTTTTGCAAGGGACAAAATGCACCATCTTACTGAACCTATCTACAATAAAAAAGACACTATAAAAACCCTATTTGCTTCTAGGAAGGCCCATTACAAAATCCATGGAGATTAACTCCCAAGGCCTATTAGGAATTGGAAAAGGTTGGTATAATCCCTAAATAGTGGATACACCCTTAGCTTTCTGAAAAATAGTGCATGCTTCCACAAATTTCTTAATATCATTAGCCATCTTAAGCCAAAAGAAACTCCTCTTGATCTAGTCTATGGTCTTATCTATGCCAAAGTGACCACCCATCCCACCACAATGTTTCTCTTTGATGATGTTCAGTCTCATAGAACACCTAGGTATGCAAAGTTGGGAACCTTTTAACAAAAGGTCATTCTGAATAAGAAATTCAGAGAACTCGGTGTGATATTTGCCTACAAGTTGAGAACACACCTTGAATGCCTCTCCAAAATCTAGATCACCTGCATATAGATTCTTTAGAGCATCAATCCCAATGCTTTGTAATTTCACTTCTTCAACCAAAACAACTATTCTGCTGAGGGCATCAACAACCTTGTTTGCTTGACCTTTCTTGTGCTTCAATGTGAATGTGTATGCCTGCAGTTATTCCATCCACTTTATATGCTTGACACTTATTTTTTCCTGAGAATTGAGAAAAATTAATACATGATTGTCAGTATAGACAACAAATTATTTTGGTAAAAGGTAGTGTCTCCATTTTTTAAGAGCCTGCACTGCTACATACAATTCAAGTTCATATGTTCAGTATCTTTTCTTAGCATCATTTAGCTTTTCAGAGAAGAAAGCTATAGGTTTCTCCTCTTGGATTAAGACAACACCAATGGCTAGGTTACTAGCATATGTCTCCATAGTAAATAACTTCCTAAAATCAGGTAAGGTCAAGATAGGATATTGGGCAACCCTATTCTTCAAGTAATCGAAAGCATTGTTAGCATCATTTGTCCAAGAAAACTTAGTTTTCTTACCACCCTTGATGGTGTCTAGCAAATGAGCACATACATGACTGAATTTCTTTATAAAATTTCTATAAAAGGTAGCAAGACCATGAAATCTCCTTACCTCACCTTGATTTCTTGGAGTGGTCCAATTGACAATGGCCTCCACCTTACTAGGATCAATTTTTAATTTTCCTTTTGAGATAAAAAAACCCCAAAAAGGTAAGTTCCCTTTGCATGAAGGTACATTTCTCCAAGTTGGTGATGAGATTGTGGTCATGAAGTCTCTTTATCACTTGCTCCCAATGGTTTAGGTGTTCTTCCCTGCTGCTGCTAAAAATTAAAATATCATCAAGGTAAATAACAACAAATTTGCCAATGTAATCAATGAAAATTTCATTCATGAGCCTCATGAATGTGCTTGGGGAATTTATTAGCCCAAATGGAATTACAAGCCATTGAAATAACCCCTCAGTGGTCTTAAATGCAGTCTTCCATTCATCTCCTTGCCTGGTTCTTATTTGATGGTATCCTAACTTTAAGTCTATTTTTGAAAAGTAACAAGAAGTCCCAAGTTGATCAAGAAAATCTTCAATTCTTAGGACGGGGAATCTGTACCTATTTTTTATTTTATTTATATCCCTTCTATCAGTGCATAACCTCCATGTTCCATCCTTTTTTAGGTGCCAAAATAGAAGGAACTACATAAGGACTGAGACTTTTTTGTATTAGGCCTTTGGCTAGCATTTCTTGGACTTGTTTAGAGATCTCTGCATTCTGATTTGGAGTCATCTTATAGATTGCCTTGTTTGGTAATGAGGAGCATGGTATGAGATCAATTTGATGAGTAATATCTCTAAGGGGTGGGATGGAAGAGGGTAGATCATTTGTTATAACATCACTGTATTTGTTTAGCAACTCCTTGACCTCTATTGGTATGGGTGCTAGCTTATTAGATTCTTCCTTCTGCTTAGGCTTCATGATCATTATGAAACTTTCATCTTCTGATTATTTTAATGTTTTTACCATTTCTTTCTCCCCTATCATGATTACAGTGGGTTCCTTCTCTGATTTTTTATCAGGCAATGGCTTCATAGTGAAGGTTTTTCTATCTCTATTGATAGTGTAGGTGTTTTTTCTATAGCTATAGGTGACATCCATGGCATATTGCCACAGTCTCCCAAATAGAAGATGACAAACATTCATCTCTACAACATCACACAAAACCTTATCCTTGAAATCTCCTAGAGAAAATTCTACCATAGCCTGTTCAGTGACTAGTGTTTGTTGTCCTTTAGTGAGACAAGAAACATTATAAGGGAAAGGATGTGGTGTTTTCTTTAATTCTAAATTTTGTACCATTTTCTTAGAAATCAAATTCTCTGTTGAACCAGAGTATATTAACAAGTTACATACCTTTCCTTGGAATCTGATTCTTATTCTGAAAAGGTTCTTCCTTTAGGGTGGGTCTTGAGTGTGTGGTACTTGCAAGAAGGCTTGTCTCATCATTATGATTGTCCCTTCTTCAGCTTGAAGTTCTTGGTTGTCTTCTTGGACCAATTGTGCTCTTCTCTCACCTTGGTTATTGTTCCTCTTCTTAGGGAATCTCTCTACATGGTGGCCTAACTTATTGTAGTTGAAACACCTTAGGGGTTCATTTGTTCTTCCCCTACCTCTACCAAAAGGTCTCCTGCCTTTGTAGCCTCCTCTATTACTTGACTCTCCTTGGTCTCTTCCTTCTTGATTTTGCTCCATGGGTCTGTCATTGCTTGACTATCCTCTACCCCATGTATTTCCTCTTCCTTTGAAATTTTTGTTAGGGTTGTTGTTACCTCTACCCCTAGAACTTTGATCTTTTCTTCTCTTGAATTTGTCTTCAACTTTTAGTGCTAATTGGAAGCACTATTGGATTGTAGTTGGAGAGAACAAACTCAATTCATCCTGGATATTTATCCTTAATCCTTGCATGTATCTTGCAATTTTGACACTTTCTAGATCTACCAACTTGGATTTCATGGAGAGCTTTCAAAATTCTTCAGTTTACTCTAGACATCCATTTCTTTTTACCTCAAACTCTATCTTTTATTATGAAGTTGCACTTCATAATATTTTGGCACATAAGCCTCCTTCACCAAGGCCATCATCTTCTTCCATGTGCCTACTGGATTCTTATCTATCTTCGCCCTCTCTTCTTGAGTGAAGTTCCACCAAGTTAGGGCTGACCCCTTTAACTTGGACTTTTCTATTTTCACCTTTTGGTGTTCTGGTATCTCCTCACAGTCAAAGAAACTAGTAAGTGCATCCATCTATTCCATGACTTCTTCAACATCCATCTTTCCATTGTAAATTGGTAGATTAAGATTAGTGTCAATGGTCCTCCTCTCCATAGAATTCAAAGTCTTCACAAGTAGCCTCTATTCTGTAGGGATCTCCTCTTCCTCTTGCAAAGGGGATTCCTCATCACTCCCCTCCTCTTCCATTCCAAAGTTACCACCACTGTTCTTGACTTGTTCCTTAAGCCTTTCCATCTCCTGCCTCATCCATTTCCTCTCTACATAATTATCCTTTACTACTCTCAGTAATTCTACATTGGACATCCTATTAGGAATCTCACTTTCTTCTCCACCATCATCCATGTTTGCAACTTAAATCAGTCCAAAGATCCTTAATCTTGTCTGATACCACTTGATGCAAGATATAGGGTATGATAAGGAAAGTTGGACACTATGTCCTTCCCACTCTCCAAAAGGGGTCTTCACACACCAACCCACCGAGCCTAGGTCTTACACCTTTAAGAAAAGTTCACAACACAATCACACTAAACTCCAACAACATCTTAACAAGATTACAATACTAGATTCAAGGTTTGTGATGTATCTCAATAATCCATACTTATGCAATCAACATCCACATATTGATACATAAGACCCTAAGTGACAACCAGAGTTGTAGGGGTTAATATAAGTTTACAAGGGTCTTATTAAGCCTAATAAGAGATGTTTCCACCATTAAGAAATTCTAGGATATCCTCGAGATGTATGTTCCACAATCAAGCCTCCAATTCCTTGTAGCCCTGCATAGAGGGTTTAATGGACATAACTTCAATAATTTACACTATACCTAGGGAAATAATCATAGTTTTGAGTACCCTCTATGGACTAAAAAAAATCCCTAAAGCCAAGGGTTCTTAAGTGAAAAGGAATTGGCTTCAACATCACATAATCAGACAGGCCTAATTGACAATTAGGTCTCCATTAACAAAGGAAGTACCCAAAATCCTTAAGGGAAGATGAAACTAAGACTTGGGATGAACTTTGGATGGTCCCAAACTCCTCCAAATGCATTGGAAAGGCCTGAATCAACCCCAACCTCATGAAAGTCACTGCTGCACCATTCTGGTTACTAGTCGCCACATAGAGATGCCAACCATTATTTACTCAAAACATGCTCCAAAAATGATTCCCCTGAAAACCAACTTATAAATCATGTATTCCACATTTATGTCTCTCATTCCACCAAGGATCATAATTTTCCAAGGGTGGACATGAGAGGAAAATGAAATTTAGTGAGTAAACCCTAGTTTTGGAGGGGTTCAGACCAGTGAACAAAGAAAATGCTCCAACTTACAAACCAAAGATCATCAAGACCTCAAATAAAATTAAAATTAAAGGTAACTCTATAATTCTTATTTCGCAATTGGATTCATGCCCTGGTTTGTCCGTACAGGTCTATACCCAAAGTTGCAAGTTGACTGTTACAGGAAAATCAGTTATTTTTATTGATTCAAAGAGCAAAATTACATCATGATTGCTTTCCACCCGCTTGAAAGGGCTATGAAATAATTCCCCAATGTTTATAGACATATTTCAAACCATACATCTTTTGGGGAATTCATTAAGACTTTACAAACAAAAATATGTAAATGTTGTCAAAGTTGCTTGACAACTTTTGACAACATTTTAACAATATTTGCAAAGTTGCACTAAAGACGCAATCTTGTTGCAGAAAGTGAACCTAAGGTTCCTAATTGACTTAAAAATACCTAAGAACATTAAATTCCCAAATCCTAAGCTCTAGGGACCCCTTCACCAATGGTTGACCAAGTGGCTTACGAATACCAATCTTGGAACCAGGCCTTACAATTGGGTCAATGTACTAAAGATGATACCCTTAGGACTTGGGCTTCCTCAAGACCCCCTAGGAGTATCATTTTGATGAGTTTTTTATTTTTTTGTAGTGGGTGCTCCTGTACCATAACCTTATTGAGCTTCTCTTAGTTGTAAGAATATTTTAATATTCTCTACTTAACAAGGTCAACCACATGAAGGTGGAAGTTCATTTGGCCCCTCCCCCCTAACATCATTCTAAATTACCCATTAATATATAACATTTATTCATTCTTTCATCCATTAATAAAATATAAAATTCATTCATTATCACATAACATTTATTAACACATTGCATTCATTATCACATAACATTCAATAACATTCATTAACACGTATCATTCAGTAACATTTATTAACACATAATTACATCCATTAAAACATAAAATTCATTCATTAACATATAATATGATTAAACTCATTTCTTTTTAGGTTTTTTTAGGTAAGAAAATAATAAGTGGAGAATTATATTCTTCATCATTTTCCCCTCTTTAGGTGTTGTGCCCTCTGGTCTTGCCCTATGCCTAGTCAAGTAATCATGACGTAGAGGCCTATGCAAAGGGGGTATGTTGCAATAACAATGAAATGGGTTAAATTCATAAGAATTTTTTTATTATTGTTACAAGTGTTTTATTAATTAAAATAATATTACAAAGGTGCTCTTTACCTGATGGGGCCATATTATTTTCTTGATCATGTCATCTATCCTTGTCCTCTTTACCTAATTGGGGCACATTACATTTCTGATGTTTTGTAGCCTAATCATGCTGAATTTGTTAACCACGCTCTACATGCTCTAAAAAAAAAGGTTACATTAATTACTACACCAATTTCAATTAAATATTTTTAATTGTATTAATAATTAAATAAAAAAAATTGTTTAACACATGAATACCTCCAGTACTAGGATGCACACCATGACCTTCATCATGTGTAGGTTTTGCTCCAACCTTAGCAAGTTGCATTCCAATGGCATCTGCATTGTTATCACTGCTTTCATAGTTAGAACAAATATAGTCACTCTACGGTGGAAATTAATATCAAATAGATTATTGCTCAAGTGTTTAGTTTTAAATAATCTTCATTTAGGTTATTTACCTATGTGATAGATGCACTAGAAGCTTGTGTTTTCCCACTCGATTCTCTTAGGCGTTCAACTAAGGCTCCATATCCTTGGTGGAAGGAAAGCTTCATTTCATGTTTTGTGGGAGCTCTATTGAATTTATAACCCTACATTTTTGCATAATATCATGAATTTTTCTTTTATTGTGTGATTAAAAAATAATTATTTGCAATCTATTGTTTCAATATGATATTTCATTTATTGATACATACCATTGGTGTTGTAACTTTAATATAACCACCAAATCCAAGTTTGGGATGCTCGTGTTTTTCTAGTCTTTTCTTCATTTCCTTCGATGTGTTTAGAAACCTATGAAAAGTATGAAATATGTTAGGTTATGTAAAAATACAAAGTAATTAGTACATAATTAGATTTTTGATAGTATCACATACCTTCTTTTTCTCGGTGGTGTATGTCCTTTTTTATTTTCTTCTTTCTCTTTTCCAACAGATATCAGGTCTTTCCATTCCCTCTGTAGAATCATGGGGGGATGCTCAGAACTTTTTTTCTTCTCTAAATGTGTCCTATATTGGTCCCTCACATACTTTAGATATATGCCACCTTTGTGAAGGACCTTGGTTTTGTGAATGTATTTTCGAACAATAGAACTAAATGACTTATGAGTTCATCTTTTAATTGTTCATTTTGGGCATTCCACTATGTACGTATGGTGGGCCAAAATATCTCCAATGTATGGTCATTTATATGTTGATTAAAAACATCATTTCCTACAAAAACCATCAAGGGATCATTAGTTCAAATAGAGTTATCAATAAGTAAATTATAATTAGACTATCTATAATAATCATTTTAAAGTACTTGGAACCTTCTCTATCTTTACGGGAACAAAATCATCGGTCACTACTAATGTGACCGACAATGTTCCCATACTAGAAATACAAGAAGATCTAGGAAATGTTGCTAAAACATCACCACTAGTGGCCTTTGTATCCCTAGGTACATATTCTACTACATAGACCAGTGCACTAGTTGATGCCTAGATGCTGTATTGCGGTAGATGGGACCAGCTAAGGTTGTATATGCATAGCATCAACATGGATAGAACCTGAAGTAACTTAAATAATACATTAAATATAGGAGCAATAACACATTAACTAAATGACTGGAACATGCCAAAATATGAGGTGGTGTATGCCCAAAAAAATGGATAGCACCCGAATTACAAGGAGCACTCTAATCATGACCAACAACATCAGGAGGACACAAAAATTTTAGTAAAAATAACACGTACATATTTTAGCTAATGACATCAAAGAGTATAAAATATAAACAATGAATGAAATTATGTTATAATTAAATATTTCATGACAACTTACTTCCCAGTTTTGTAAAAAATTCCAATTGTTTTGCCCTTTCTTGTATCTCATCAGTTTGAGGCTCCATGAATAATAATTCAAATGTTTCTTGATTTATTTATTTTTGCAACCTTTTTATCATTTCATAAAATTTTGGGGAATATGTGATGTCATCATCACATGATAGTGTGTCCAAAACTGTTTGGAGGCTGTCAGGTATTGTAGGTGTCTTTCCTGAAACATCCACCTATGACAAGAATATTAGTAACCATAAAGAAAATTAATCTAGTACCATAAATAAAATAACATAATAATATACAAATTACTATGAGACTTTCCTACTGGGAAGAAATGCCTGGAGGTGCATCCACCTGTGACAAGAATATTAGTAACATTATCAAAATTAATCCAAAACCATAAAGAAAAGAACATAATAATATAACATTTTTCTCGTGTCTAATTTGTATAATTACAATAAAGTTTACCTACTGGGAAGAAGTTCCCGAAGGTGCATCGTCCCCCTACGATCAATGTATAAAAAAACATAAGCAAAATGAAACCAATAGACTTACAAAAAAAAATTAATAATCAAATGGTATATTGGACTCATTAATTGGAGGTTTGATGTAATGGTATATATTACATACCACCCCCATCATGGTAACTTTATTTATATCTATGTGATTCAAATTGTAATAAATTAGAAGCTCTTCCCCTGTGCTTATTGAATTTATCACACATATGAATACACAGTTTCCCTTGCATGCCTCGAATATGAAATTGGGTTGCCTATTAGTTGACACAGGTCGTGTACTATTTATAAACCTTGAAATATTCCCTATTTCTTTTAGCCTTCATTCAATGTACATAGAATCTCTTTTACTTTGATTATTATCTTTCAGTTGTATATAATTTTCTGATAGTTAATACCTATGCACACTTCATGTATATCGAACAATCTACATCCAATATTTTTAAATGTAACATGGTCTAACATACTTCATCAATTTAGAAACTTTGTTGTAATATATCTTTATGTCATCCATGGAAAATAGGCCCAAGACATGTAACAAGGATGGTGTTATTTGATATATTCTCTCATTAACACAAAAATCAATGTTTATTAGAGGAAGTTCCTTGGGTACCCTTTGTTTCTATATATGTTTGTAGCTCAAGGGCACCTCTATGTTTCATATGCTCTCACCATCATAAGAGCATGACCTCCCTTGATCAAGAAAAAATTCCACGTATTTATCAAATTTTCTTCTAATCTTTTGACCTCTATTTGATCTCCATATTTTAGACCTATTAGATGTCTCACTTTCCTCTTCTTTTCCTAAATTTCCCTCACTCAAGGAAGACACATTACCAAATACCTATTTGGTGGTACCTGTACTCCATCAAATGAGAGAGATAGTTGGTAGATGATCGATTGTTATTGTGAGAGGAAATAAATTTTAGAATTCCACGGAAATTAATTTGAGGGAAGGTTGTCAAATATCCATTGCATGGATTGATAAGAATGACTCTTGCTTTTCCCCCTAATTCATCATTGAGGGTAATGTTGATGAAGAAGTCAGCCCAAAATTTGAGGCTAAGATTTAAATTTGAATAAGCCCAACTTGGGCCTCAGGTGATGAAATTTGTAATTGAATAAGCCCAACTTAAAGCATATCAGATGGACAAGAAAGTGGAATGAGCTATACCATGTGGGTGTCAAGGTGGTTTACATGAGAAAAAATCAAGGTTTTGTCAAAATATAGTTGCTAAAAGGTATCTTATTATTAACCCACACCAATATGGTTGTAAAGACAAAGTAAGAAAATAATAAATAGTTTCTATTGGGTGTAATGACTTATACCTTTCGATCCATGAGAATAATTGTCACCTTACTTTTATGTAGATTTTGTAGGATCCTTTCCAAAGGGGGTTCAGGTTCTGGCATATGAAATTAATTTATCCAATTTTATCTTACATCTTATATAAAGGTCAATCATAATTACATTTACATAAGTCACATGATACATATCCTAAAGATTACATAGTAGAAAATAAACAATTAGAGGTAGGTAAAATTAACTTATTTAATGATTAAAATTAGGTACATACAACTAAATACAACAAAACATGGAAGTAATGAATAACCCACCCTTGAAGAGCGAGATATGGTACTTTTTCAATTTAGAAAATGGAAGTTTTTATGGGTTAATCCAGATCACATGGGTCCACTACAACCTCATGAGATATAAATTGTGTTGCGGCTATGATAAGTGATGTAGAGGCTATAGGTTTGTTGTGTCCTAAAGGACTAGATCTCTCAACCTTTCAAGGAGATCCCTTACTATAGGCTCTACACCCTTGTAAACAACTTCCAACTTCAATATAATACCAAACTTGATGATTCAAGTTCCTATTTTGGGTTGATTTGGACAATCATTCCCAATAACCCTACTCAAGTACACTAACATTTGATGACATAAAAAAGGACATGTGAATTTTTGGAATGGGTTGGATCACTTTTTTTAGGCCCTATACAAGACCAACATGACACAAATCCAACAGTGGATTTCAAACAAGACTATTTTTTTATGGTACTTCCCTCTTAGGCACCCAACTTCCTGACACCTCCCAAGAAACAATATGTGTCAAAAAATAGTGTGTCGAGCAACAGTATGTGCCAAGAAATAGTATGTACCAATCAATAGTATGTACCAAGCTCTTTAGTAACCAAGCACTACACCTAACTTCTTTCCAAAAAAACTAGGAAAAATAAAGGAGGATTCAAATACCGTTTATCAATTTACAAATATCCCCAAACTTGGTAGATAATGACTTGGTCATACAGTGCCTACATATTGATAATCTTAACAAGCCTAATTACCCCAATTAGGAAAAATTAATAAAAGAAGTACCTATGGAATGGAGTGCACAGTCTAACCATTGACTCAGGAATGGTCTTCATGCTGAATGTACTCCAAATATTCAATATGAGTTCTTGATGCAACCCCAAACATGCCTCGGTCATCAAATGCTCTTACTATTCACTGGTTGCCACATTGAGATGTCGAACGATAATTATTTCAAACCCTTTCCTTCAACCACCAAACTACAAAGTACTTTTAGAATCTTATAACACATACACCTTCCCCTCATTTCACCAACTCTCAGATTTCTCCAATGGTGGAATGAGGAGGAATAACCATTTATTCAAGGAAACCCTAGGTGCTTAGGGTTTCAGATAGTGTTTTCAGTATTGATAATATAAAAAATTCTATAATTGATCAAAGGATTAGTTCAAAATAACAAGAAAGATTATTCAATGAACTTTAATAACTCATTGTTTTTCTTCCTATTCAAGTCTGTACGAGGCCGTATAGATCTAGAGTAACAGACTGTTTGCAGGAAAATGGTTCTATTTTATTGATTGTTTGCAAAATTACATCATCACCATCCTCCACCCACATGTGAGGGATATTTGGGGAATTCCTCAAATGATTACAACAACATTTCAAACAATGATCCATTGGGAGGAATTTTGACAACCAACTTTCAAAAAGTTTTTAACTCGACCAAAAGTTGCTATGCAACTTTTTATGCAAATGTTGCATTTTTGCATAGTTTGCACCATTTGAAAAAATGTTGATTGTTTAATTTCCTTGGGGTCACTAATGGACCAAACCTACTTAAGGAACACCTTCAACAAAAAATAACTCAAATTCAATATTTATGGATCTTTTGACCATAGTTGACCAAGTGGTTTATAAAGACCAAATCTTGGCACTAGGTCTTACAAATGGATCATTATTGAAAACAAGAAGTCATAGATGTATAGGATATGTTGAAGATAACTTTAGGATGTTGGGGCTCCTACACCATACTCCCTTGGTGAAAGAGAACTCAAGTTCCTTCTTTAGGTGATTTGGTCCACAGTGAATCCATGCTTGATAATATCTGATTCAGTCATCTATGTGGCAACAATATCTAGAAGTCCTTTCCATTTAAATAAGTACTGCAAGTAGGTGTTCTTTCTATTCTTCTTGAGAATCTTTGATTGAATAATATTTTCTAAAAGGAGAGGCTAACTGGGGGGTAGATAATGAATCCAGTCACCTTGTGGTTCATATCCATCTTCTTGTTCACCTGCAATACTTGAATTTTCTCTCAAAATTGTTAAGTCAGAAACATTAAAAATAGGAGAAATAGAGAGTGTGGGTGGCAATGTGATTTCATAAGCATTCTGTTCAAATTTATGAAGAATTGTGTAGGTACCGATCTTCTTCATGTGAATCTTTGTATGAGGTCCTTTAGTAAGTCTTTCCTTTCTCAGGTAAGCCCACACTTTGTCACCTATCTAAAAATGTACTTCTCTTCTCCTTTTATCTGCTTGTGCTTTATACTTCTGCACTATTTATTCCATGTGATCCTTTACTTGGTCTTGTATTAGTTTGATCATTTTTTCAATATATTCTCCCTGAGCACTGATATGAAAATCATTTGGGATATTTCTGAGCTCCATTGGTCCCCTTGGATGAAGAGCATAAAATGTTTGAAAAGGTGTCCTACCTATTGATCTGTTAACATAATCATTGAAAAAATATTCTTCTTGTGGTAGAAGATCCTAGTTCTATGCATATTGTTTTGTGAGGCATCTAAGAAGATTACCTAGAGATCTATTGTCCACCTCTGTCTAACCATGAGTTTGTGGATGGTAGGAAGAATTGAATTGTAATTTTGTGACCAAATTCTTGTGTATGGTAGAGACTGGCATCTACAGCTAAATTCAGCACTTTGGGCCTAGAGAACAAGCATCCGAACACCAACTGGAGCCACGCCATTTTCTCTAGTCTATGGCGGTGAATCAGTACTACCCATTGAAGTTGAAATCCCATCTTTGCAGATATATTTAAAAGGTCTTGTTACTGACAAACAATATCGCATAGATGGGGTGAATTCTCTCGACCTACTAGATGAGTGCAGACAACAAGCATTCGATCACCTCAAAGTGTACCAAGCACGTATGTCCAAAGGCTACAATAAGAAGGTCAAGCCATGCAAGTTTGAAGTGGGAGATCTTGTCCTCAAAGAGAATCCTAAGAACCAGCCTAACAGGGAGAAAAAAGGAAAATTTGAACCTAATTGGCTAGGACCTTATGTTATCACTGCCACTTATGGGACTGGAGCTTATCAACTGCCTACACCTAAAGGAGACATCCTTCCAAATCCTATCAACACTCTACATTTCAAGTGCTTCTACACTTAATGTTTGGATAGAAGAGCCTATACAACAAAAAGTTCTTGCAAAATACCAAAAACATTCAAAAAATTGATCCTGAAGAAATCCAAAAATAGTGGAAAAGGTCCTACAAAAAGGGCATTCTTGGTGAAAACCTGGTAAACAAGCACCTTGATACTACAAAATCATTCAAAAAATAAAAAATAGCAAAAAATTTGAAAAAGAGAAAAGTGCCTTAATGAGCACCTGGTAAAATAGGCATCTTGGTAGTAAAAAGAAAGAAAAGATCTTTCCAAGTGGTGAAAACATGGCAATCAGGTGTCACTTGTGTTTTGTGCTCCATCTATCAATGCACTACTGATACTAAACCTTCATAATTTTACATGTGCTCATACGCTGACTTCATTTTCCTAAATGGCTATCTTATCCTCGCTTGGGATTTGTCTACATTCATGTCTTAGGAATAAGTTATTCTGCACTGAGGGCATCTTTGCTAGTATGGTAGGTTATGGTTGCTAGGTCACTCTAGGACAGTTTGCCTCATGGACACAATGCTTCTTGATACATGTAAAACAATGTCACTTTTCACAACATGGGTGTCTTTTCAAATGTCACATATCCAGACATGCCATTAACATTAAACAGAGTTCCTAACAGGATATATTGGATCGCAAATATGAATGGATTATCCTCTTAATGCACAAACATGGAACACCATATTTCTTGAATTCCAATTTTCTGATTGATGAATCTCTACTATGTTTGACATATGAATTAACAAGTACTACTTAAACACACAGTTTGATATTGGTTTGATTATAATTCTTTAAATGTCCTGATGATGTATTCAACTAGGGGCATCTAAGTAATTATAAATTTTATTTTCTTGATTCACAATTGATGATTTGTTATGTCTTCTTAGTTACTCAATGACATCTACGCAAAGACAAAGAGTGACAAGGATAGGGGGCATAATGTTTTCTTGGTTTTCTACATATGGTGATTGTTCCAAATGATCCTATAAATTTCACGTAACTTGGATGTTTATGGTAAGAGCTTCCACTATGGGTGGATAGCCGCATATATCTCGATCTTCATTATGTGTAAACTACAGTGAGTTTGAAACAATTTTCCTTGTCTATTTTCTTATCCCAATTCTTACTAAGGTATACAAATCATAATATACCCAAGGATATGAATTTTCAAGGTCATCGCGGGTCCAATATCTTGCCTTAATCAGAATCTGGTATATTAAAAGGAAGGTGACTATTTTGCTATCCTGGCTTCTATGCCTTGATGCCTAAGTCTATTTCTAACATTTCAATAAAACATAGTATTCATATTATCATGATATCAGTGGGTATTAGTGATGGTTGTACTATTAGGTGGTTTATATTCTGCAAGCATGCCCAATGATGATATAGAGCTATATATTTGCATACCAGTGACAAAGTCTTAAGAGTCTGCATATAGTTGCATTTAGAGATTGCATGATACATTTATAAAAATAGTAAAATGCATAAAGACTTTTTGTTCTCAAAAATGCTTTCTATCTTCTTCTAAACATCAAGTTGATTACATCATCCATATTATTGATATAAATATCGTTGCATATCCATAGCATACATTTGCATTCATAAAAAGAAGCAACAGGAAAATAAAAAAATAAAGCATCCATGTATTGCATTTTTACTTTTTCATCCTAAGTGCATCCATACATCTATATTGCATAAAAGAGAAAATAAAAAAGAAACATACATTTGCATTTTCACATGAGTATCATTTAAAACATATTTATACCAGTAATCAAATCAAAATGATGTCTAAATCTAACTCATCAAGAGACCAAGATATCATCACATGTGCAAAGTACATCTACCACATCTATCAAACCAAAGGGAACTCATGAAACATGTCAGAACTAGGAAGCTGCATCAGATATATATATCAAAACATGGTACACATCAAAAAATGGAACAATATGCATAAAGAGTATCAGAGTATCAGTGAGGCCAAATAAATCAAATATACATGTATGAATTTCATATACAAAAGAGGGATCTCAGTAGGATCCAAATATACAAAATGTAATGTTAAGGTATACATATAAATGGTACAAATATCAACTTTTCCCTACCCTATCTCCCTAATCAGGAGGAGGAGGAGGAGGTGGTACAAAAGTAGCTGCAGGAGGTGGCATGGCCCCCTCTGACTACTGAGTCACTCGAGAAAAGGAAGGTGCTCTCTGACCCTCAGGCACTGCTGCATGATACAAGGCATAATAATAAGTGGCCCTCTACCCCTAATGAATCATTGTCCGGGAATGTGCATCTCTCTTAGCTCTGAGCATCTCACCTTTCCTATCCCTCTCTTCTCTTAGCCTCTCTAGTTGTATATCCCTGTCAGCTAGTAAGCCATCTATAGTGGTAACACAGGCCTCCAACACTGTTATCCTAGCCCAGAGCTTCTCTCTCTCCTGCTCACATATAAATAGAGGATCTCTATCTCTACCTGTATCCTGCTCCTGGGACCTGTCATGTCCTCTGTCTGGTGACCTATCCTGTGACCCCTGCTACCTCTATCATTGTTTCTCTCCTGTTAGAAATGGGCCAGTATCCCTTCGAAGAGCCAAAAATCTAAAACTCTGGTGCCTGCCCTACCCACTACCACTAGCTCCACCTATATCAATAGCCTCACCACCACCATCCCTATCATCTCCATCATGGTCATCATTGGGAAGAGGACACCTGCCATCTCTACCATCCCTGCCACCATCATGACCTCCATGCCTACCGGGGGCCCTGTCTCTCTGTGCACCTCCCCTACCCTGGCTGGTCGATCATCCAGATCATAATCTAAGGGCTCCTCTATGCAAGGAAAAGGGTACTAAAGCCTCTCAGCAGCATATCCATCAGATATACCTACATCAGCTACATCAGGATGGAGATCCCAGTCTACTCTGACCATGTCCTGAATCTCCTGGTGTGCCATCTCATACTATAAATTTGTACCCCATAATGATATCTCATCTCTAGTTTGGGCATATATAGTAATATCCTCCATCCTACCCTGCCGACGATTGTATTATCTCAGCACTCTGGCAATCATAAACCACTCTATAATATATCTAGTCCTACCAATGAGATATCGGCTCTGGCATAAGTAAGGTACCTACCAGGCATCTAAGGTCCACACCTCACAATCTAAATATGGCCACCAAACGACCTCAATCATATCATTGAACAAATGGTGCCAATACTCAACCTTGCCCAGATGGGGCTGCTGAAGGAGACCTGCATACATATATACATAGGGCTGCTTTGGTGCCCTCTGTGTGTCTACAATTGGCCGTGTCATAGGGATGTGCTCCTAGGCCTAGATCTAGAGGATAAGGATCCCAACAATCATACTCTGTGTATAGTGGTATACTATCTCATGTAGCTCTTTGTACACGTGGGCTAAGATACAGCTACCCCATGCAAATCTCCATCGGTGGGTAACCATCTGCTCTATCATATCTACCCAACTGACCATGAATCCATGTTGATCCCTATCTGACATCAAGATGCCACCTACTAGACCTGCTAAACACACAAATAATCAATTGTAATGATAGACCATGTAGTCCCAAGATAGATATCTCTAGTCGATGGTGTCATCCTAGAAATATCTACGCGTGGCACCAAAGGCCACACTAGCTCTTGACTCAAAGAATACCTCATGAATGATCATTGGTATGCACAATATCTGCCAGATGTCCTTAGGAGTCACTATGATCTCCCCAGTCAGTAAATGAAAGGTGTTGTACTCTGAGTGCCATCTCTCGGCAAGAGCAGTCAACAACCCACAGTTTACCCTGATCTTGGGTAAACCTATCAAAGAACGTAATCCACATTGGATCACAGTCATCTGCTCATTATCAGACAACAATCCAGACAATGCCAGCACACGACCAAGGTAAGTGCCATGAAATGCGACTACCTCAAACTAGGTCTATTTTGGAAAAAGACAACAAAATATCAATATCCTATCTACAACAAAAGGGCAAGCTCCTAATCAGCTAAGTAATTCAAAGTTCATGGCATGTAAATAGGTCAAAGAGATAAAAATTGTAAGTCTCCTAACCAGATATGATTCTAACACAAAAGGGTGCAAACCATTTTATCAGATGCAATTCTGGAAACACAAAATGCGACTGAGTTTACAGGATGCGATCCCTAAAATATAGGATGTGATCCTAAATGTGGGGTGTGACCCTAAGCAAATAGGGTGCAACACACTGATGATTTTTCACTCAAAACATGACAAAAACAATGAAAATAGATGTGATCCAGGGTATCTTGGATGGGACGCAAGAATCTAGAAAAATCGGATGCAATCCAGGAAATACCAGATGTGACATAGGATTTGCAGGATGCGATCCAGAATCCTGGATGCGATTCAAAATTATAGAGGCTATAAAAGCTACAAAAATGCATAAAATGGAAATTTGCAAAAATCACAGGGTAGTTTGTCGAGCACTTACTGATGGTGGGTAGTTGGCTGGGCGCTGATGTCGATGGCTCATCTCAAAATGATGCTTCCTCACAGGGACTACCATCTTCTCTGCAGAGCTCTCTAAATTACTACGGATGAAAGTGAAAATGAATAGTGAAATCATAATTTTTGAGGCTTATATTGGTCTTTTGAGCCATTTAGGAGTTCTGAAACTCCTCCCTGGCAACTACAACTACATTTCTGTTCTCTTTTTCATCAATTGAGAACCAAATGGAAGGTGCATAAGATATTTTTAGTAGCACAGTACCATTCTTATGACAAATTCAAAAACTGCAGATTTGCTTCATTTGTTCCAAACATCGGTCAACATTGCACATTTTCTCATAAATCTTGGTCTAACATCATTTTATCAGTCTCATCACTCACATTTTCACGTAATAAACTTGATCATTGTGTGTTTATTTTTAAATACACCTTATTTTCTACTTCTTCTACTCCATTCTTTCTTGCCTTAACTGCTTCCTGCAAGTGATGCATTCTTTCAACTGAGGGATTTATTCTTTTCCTTTGATTTCGTTCCTAAGGGGGCATGATCAAACTATCAATCAATTAAATTTTTTCTCAAAACAACATTAAAATGACTTTGTTATCAAACAAACTAGGGGCATAACAATTTCCTTGACTAAAGTCAGAACTGTTGGATAAAAAGCTTTGGTTCTCATAAGTTGGATATCTTGTGTTTTCTCATTTTTAAAAGATTTTTAGCTCTTGGTAGCTTCATACTAACTTTTGGGATGACAACCAAGTTCAGAATCAGTATTACCAATATTTGGACGACAACCAAGTTCAGAATTGGTATCTTTAAAATCTTTTATTGATCTTTGGATGAAAACCAAGTTCAAAATCAATTCTATTAGTTTTGTTCGATCAAGTATGAGACTGATCTCATCAACATTTTGTTCGACAACCAAGAACAAAATTTTCAATCTTTCTGAACTCAAAATTGAAAAATTTCTTTGAATCAATGTTCTACTCGCACATCAATTCAAAGAGGGGCAAATGTAACCACCTGAATTTGGTCTATTCTGACTATGGATCCTATTTTCCCTAAGTGTGATCATACCCTTGATTATGTCCAAATGACCCTATTATAGCTTGGCATAATTCTTTGAATCAATTTAATGTCCTAGGTGATTTTTATCACTGAATTATATTTACTATTATAGCCATACAATTTAAATCAATTCAAACCTATTAAATTAAATCAAATTCAAACATGGCTATAGTATTTAATTATAATGGAATTAAATAAATCCCTAAATTAATTGACCACTTGCAATTAACCCATTCCCCTAGCCTATTTAATTTAATTAAAATGGCTATAGTCCCCTTAATTATTAAAAAGCAATAAAATTCTTAAATAATTAAATTCTTATGTTTTAAATGAATTAAATAAGTTTAATTCATTTTATTTATATTCCCTTAAACCCCAACCTAACCTATTTCAACCACTTCTACCCTGGGGTCTAACCTATCTCAACCCATTCACCCTTGCTAATCTAATCCTAATCCTAAATTATACCCCATCCCACCTCCTAATGTTGTCACATTCCATTAAGGAATGATTAACAACTCAACCCACTTGAGAAAGTCCACTTTCTCAAGCATGACTTTCCTAAGGGACCAACTTGCCAAGTTGAGTCTTACACCCTTC
>MU226380.1:1994810-2029021 GCA_018584345.1 Thuja plicata
GAGTAGTGTAAGAACTTGGGCTCCTTCTCCTTTGGATCCTTCATCTTCTTCTAAGTTGCAATGAAACCCTCATGCATCTGATCAATGATATGATGTATGTAATCATAACTAGTGTTAGAATGCACCTCCTGTAGAGCTAGCACCATCATCAAAATGCCAGCATTGATCTTCTCTGCTTCCCCATCTATCCCTAGCACTCTACATAGGGAATAGGTGATATACTTAATGTAGAAGTGTAAATCCTTATAGTAATATGGGCTTGTCCCAGACATAGGATCTAAATACTTTCTCACCTCCTTCAACATATGTTTCTACAAATATCCTCTAGCAATACCAGGCTTTAACTTATATCTATGTTTCTGCTTTGTCATGTCAATTCTAGTAAACATAGTGCTATATAAGCCAAAAGCTTGCATGAATGAATTTATGTTAAGGATTAGCAGGGCAATGCCATCATTCCTTTTAATTGTTTTGGACAAAACATCATAATGGCTGGAAAGATCTAGGAACAAATCTACATCTATGTAGACATCAGGAACAATTAATCTAGCTAAACCACAAGTCCAAGGGTTTGACACTAGGATAGCTTTATCAGAATTCTTGTAGAAGTAAGTAAAAAGTTAAAAACATGTTCCCAGAGTGTCAGCATCTCGCATATCACGATAATCATCCATGAGCACATTAGCATTTTCTCTTTTGTTCCGAGTTGAACCAGGAAGCAATCTGAGGAATTCATCAGAATAGTTTGGTTTTCCCTTTGCCTCCTCTTCTACCTTTTCACTTCCACTGGCACTGGTCGAAGCTACACTGACTGCTCTGCTCATGTTTATCATGCTTTAATTTCTTCTTATTTACCGATACTAAAATAAATCTATCTCCGAGCTTCACTTACTCCCCTGTGCACAATTCTCAGGAAATAATGACTTTTAAGCAACAGAAAACTCTGCAATTCTCTGATTCTTCTCTCTTTCAGAATACTTAGCTCTTCTCATTTTGAAATTCTAAAAGCAAGATGAATGAAAATGAATACACAATAAGCCCCTTATGGTAACCATTCCAAGTACACGGCTCATAATTTGGAAAACATCAATTCTGTCTTTAATTCAACATACTGCGAAATTGATTGAAAACCTAGTCGTAGTTCCATGAGCGTGACAGGAAATCAAATTCATAAAACTGAATCCTTGGAAAAACCTTACAGAATTCAAATGAGATGATATGTCTTCATGTGATTGGCTCACTGTCATACATCTCAGCTACCCCTTTTTGCACAATAATCAATATCTAAGCCTGTTATTGGACAGCAAACAATTCACATTGTCATATCAGATACTGTCGCCTTTTCTTAATATTTGGTATCAGGTGACCATGCGACTGCATACAATTTCTCTGTCACTAACCCTAGTCTTTAACCCATGATTCTTCTGGAGACTTAGCGACTACATAGCTTTCCTTACCTTTGTTAACCAAATTTATCATCTAGCGATCACGTGACAATGAAGAAATCAAAGTCGCAAATGGTTAGCACTAACTCACATCCTTTTTGGAGACTACGCGACTAACCGTCACTTTTAGCTTTCACAGTTATCTCCTAGTCGCTAAATGTTTTCTTTCCTTTGCAAAACCCCATGACTACCCTTAGTCACCTAATCACAAAATACAAATGTTAAGTGTCAAAACCTTTTGAGACAACACAACAGGTACTTTTCCCTTTATTTCATCTGACGACTTCGTGACATACCTTTAGCTCTAAGTCGCGAGTACTTTTCCTTTTGGACTCTCTTATTCTTAGACTTGGAAACCACCATAGGATTTTTAATCACTTCATCTGATGGCTCCCACCAAATCACCAAGTAATCCATTATACCCTTAAAATCTTCAAAGACTATGTGACAAACAGAAGCCCTTAACTTAGTCTCGTAGTCACTGAAAAGTCTCTTATCATTTGGTGACCATGAGATAAGTCCTTGAAATCCACTTACCTTTTGACATATGTCTCATTGATCATTTGTTTCTACATTGCATAATGGGAAGCTGAGTCATCTCCTAAATTTGGCGACAACCCGACTGTGCTTTTACCTCAAACCGTATATGGTTAGTCGTAAAGTCTCAGTAACTTTCACTTTACTGGCATCCTTTGTAGAGACCATGCAACTAAAGCTTTGTACAACTTACTTAACCTCAGACCCATCTAGCGATTATGCAACATAAAGAGATCGTGATGTCTTGTGACAAACCCTTAGCTGCTAATAATTTCCTGCGACATCATGACCTATCTGTGGGTCCCTTCATATATTGTTGACCTATTCACTGATCCCACGACTACGCAATACAAACTAATCATGAAGTCTGGAAATGCCAAAGGAATATTCTAATTTTGAGTGAGACTATGTGACACAAGCTAATCGCTAAGTCTGGAAGAAAAAGGGAATATGCTATACAAGTTATGCGACTAGGCGATCAGAATGTAACACATGACTTAAGTGAATCAAAAAGTAACAGCAAAACATAAGCGAAAAAAACCTTAGGGTTTCTTTTCAATTTGTAACACCAAACAAGACCTAGGGTTTCAAGGTTTTTGCACATTCTCATAGATTCAGACTTAAAAACCTAAAAAATTTGACAGGAAAAAGGTATAAGAACTAAGAGACTTCTACTTTAAACATGAAACCAGAGAGAGAAGACTACAAAATTTTAGGGAAACTAGCCAAAATAGGGAATACAACCAACACATGGAACACCTAGGAATGCATAATTGACTGCCTTTGAAGAGTAGGCCATCCTATATCAAAAATTCTAAAAAATCTGTATGGTATTTGTCCATAAGTTTTGTACACACTTCATATGCTTCACAGAAATCTAGATCATCAATGTAGAGATCCTTTAGAGTAGTTATCCCAATTCTCTTGACTTTTATTTCTTGGATTAGTACAATTCTTCTTCTTGTTGCGTCGATCACTTTATTAGCTACACCCTTCTTATGTTTAATTGAAAATTAGTAGGCTTGGAGTTGTTCCATCCATTTAATGTGTTTGACACTTAACTTTTCTTGGGTGTTTAGGTATCTTAATTCATGGTTGTCTATATAAAAAAAAAAATTCTTTGGGTAGCAGGTAATTCCTCAATTTCTTGAGGGCTTGCACCATGGCATACAACTCTAGGTCATATGTGGAGTATCTCCTCTTGGCATCATTTAGTTTTTCTGAGAAGAAGGCTACTAGTTTTCCATCCTGGCTTAAGACTGTGCCTATAGCCAAGTTACTAGCATTAGTCTCTACTCTGGACACTTTGTTAAAATTGGGGAGTGTGAAGATGGGATATTGTGCTACTCTTGATGTCAAGTACTCAAATGCATTGTTAGCCTCCTTAGTCCAAAAAAATTTTGTTTTCTTTCGACCCTTAATTGTGTCAAGCATAGGTGCACATACGTGACTAAAATTTTTGATTAATTTTCTATAAAAATTAGCTAAACCATGAAAACTTCTTACATCACCTTGATTCTTAGAGGGTGACCAGTTGATAATAGCATCCACTTTTGAGGGACCCATCTTGAGTGTCCCTTGGGAGATTATAAATCCCAAAAATGTGAGTTCCTTCAGCAAAAAGACACACTTGTCTAGATTGATGAGAATTTTGTGTTCATGCAACCTTTTGATCACCATTTCCAAATGCTTTAGATGTTCCTCTAAACTACCACTAAAAATTAAGATATCATCAAGGTAAACAACAATAAATTTGTCATTGTAATCTTAAAATAGTTCATTCATTAACCTCATGAAGGTTGAGGGTGAATTGCTTGACCCAAATGACATGACAAGCCATTCATAAAGACCTTTTGTGGTCTTGAATGAAGTTTTCCATTCATCCCCTGGTTTTATTCTTATCTGATGATAACTAGATTTCAAGTCAATTTTTTTTAAAAATAACAAGCATTTCCCAACTGATCCAGAAGATCCTCAATTCTTGGGATGGGAAATCTATAGTTTATTGTTATTTTATTGACTAATCTACTGTTAGTATAAAGCCTCCATGTGTCATATTTCTTGGGGGCTAAGACTAATGGGACTACACAAGGGATTAAGCTCTTTTTGATCAAACCTTTTTGTAGATCTTTCACTTGGTTGTAAATTTATGCATTTTGAGTGGGAGTCATCTTGTAGGGAGCCTTATTGGGAAAGGAAGCACTAGGTACAAATTCAATTTGATGACTTATGTCTCTTATGGGTGGGAGGGATGAGGGTAGGTCACTGGCAATAACCTCATGGTAAGTTTCAAGAAGTTTCTGAACTTCCTTTGGCACTATTTTTTCATTTTCTACCATTGTTGTATCCTTTGGTTTTTGAATCAAGAAAAATCCTCCCTTATCTTCTCCTTTTACTATTTCAATTACTTATTTTTCTCCCACAACTATAACTATTGGCTCTTTTTCTAATTTTGTATCAAGTAGAGGCTTCATGGTGAAAGAGACACCATTTTGGCCAAGGGTGTACGTATTTTTCCTACCATTATGAGTGGAATCCACATCATATTTCCATGGTCGACCTAGAAGTAGATGGAAGAAATCCATTTTTACTATGTCACATAGAACTCTATCCTTGTAATCACTAATAGAAAACTCTACCCATACTTGTTATTTTACCAATGTTTGTTTACCTTTAGTTAACCAGGAAACATTATAAGGATAAGGATGAGGAAATATTTGTAATTTTAACTTTTGAACCATTTCATTAGACACTAAATTTTCAGTATAACTAGAATAAATGATTAGTTTACATACCCTTTATTTAATTCTGTAATTGGTTTTGAGTAGTGACTTTCTTTGTGGCGGTTCTCTACCTTGGGGCATCTGCAACAGGGTTTGTCTCTTCATCAGGCATAGGAACTATTCAGGTTCAATCTCCTTTGATGTATTTCTTTGATTGTCTTCATGGGTTAATTTCACTCTTCTTTCTCCTTGATTGTTCAATCCCATCTTTTCTGGACATCTAGTGCCATGGTGTCCCAAATGATTACAGTTGAATCATTTCAAAGGGCCATTGTTTCTTCCACCAAATATTCCTCTTCCAAAAGGTCTTCTTCCTCTATAGTTTCTTCTAGAGCTTGACTTTCCTTGTTCTTTGTCTATTTTTATTTGTTCTTCAAAAGGTCTTGAAGACTATCCTCTTCCAAAAGAATTTCCTCTGCCTTTAAGTTTTTGTTGATGTTGTTACTTTTAATCCCCTTTCCTCTATTGTTTTTCTCTTGTCTTCTCCTTAACTTGTCTTCAAATTTCAATGCTAATTGGTAGAATTTGTGTACTCTCTCTGGTGTGTGCAGACTTAGGTCTTCTTAGATTGTGAATTTCTATCCATTAATGTATCTTTCCAACTTTTCTTATTTTGTCTCCTTTGTACTAGCCTTCATGCACAATTTCTGAAACTCCTCAGTGTATGTACTCACATCCATATCTCTTTGTCTGAGATTTTGTTTCTTTTCTGATAATATTGCACCCCATAGTATTCAAGAACATAGGTCTCTCTAACCAAGGTAACCATCTTGTTCCATGTTGATATCATACTTTTTCCATTCTTCACCCTCTAAGTCTGGATGAAGTTCCACCAATTTAGGGCTTCTCCCTTCAACTTGGACTTGACAAATTTGACTCTTTGTCTTTCTGGTATATCTTCACATTAGAAGAAACTTGTCAAGTAATCTTTCCATTCCATTGCTACATCATGGTCCATATTCCCACTAAAAATAGGCAAATCTAACTTTCCATCCAAGGTTCTTCTCTCCATTGATTTAAGAGCATTCAAGAGGGGTCTCTGGTCTGCAGGAACTTCTTCTTCTTCCTGCTCAGGGAATACTTCTTCTTCCCATTCTTCATCATTCCCAGAGTGTCCATCTATCCTCTTGTCTATTCTTCCCTTGAATCTTTCCAACTCATCTCTTAAGGCTTGATTAGCAGCCCTCATTTCTCTATTATCAACCATATGTTCCCTGACTAGTTTGGGTAACTCCATGTTAGTCATTCTGAGATTGGTTTCTCCATCTCCTCCTGACAGTTTGTCTTTCTCCTAAAAACTCTTTACCGAGATCTGATACCACTTGATTTAGAGGCTAGAGGTTTGTTGCGTCCTAAAGGATTGGTTCTCTCAACCTTTCAAGGAGATCCCTTACTACAGGCTTTACACCTTGGTAAACAACTTCAAACTTCAATATAATACCAAACTTGATGATTCAAGTTCCTATTTTGGGTAGATTTGGACAATCACTCCCAATAACCCTACTCAGGTAAACTAAATTTTGATGACATAAAAAAGGCCATGTGAATTCATCGAACAGGGTTGGATCACTTTATTTAGGCCCTATACAAGACCAACATGACACAAATATAACAGTGGATTTCAAACAAGACTATTGTTTATGGTACTTCCCTCTTAGGCACCCAGCTTATTGACACCTTCTAAGCAACAATATGTGTCGAGTAATAGTGTGTGATGAGAAATAGTATGTGTCAAGCAATGGTATGTACCAAGAAATAGTATGTACCAAGCTCTTTAGAAATCGAGCACTACAACTAACTGCTTTCCCAAACAACTAGGAAAAATAAAGGCAGATTCAAATACCCTTTATCAAGTTACAAATATCCCCCAACTCGGCAGATAATGAATTGGTCATACAGTGCCTAAATAATGACAAGTTTAATAGGCATAATTACCCCAATTAGGACTAATTATGAAAATAATTACCTCTGGGATGGAGGGAAGAGACTAACCATTGATTGAGGAATGGTCTTCATGTTGGATGTACTCTAAATATTCAATCTGAGTGCTTGATGCAACACCAACATGCCTCGGTCATCAAATGCTCTTACTATTCACCGGTCGCCACATTGAGATGTCGACCGAGAATTAGTTCAAACTCTTTCCTTCAACCACAAAATTCAAAAGTTCCTTTGGAAGCTTGGAACACATAAACCTTCCCCTCATTTCACTGACTCTTAGATTTCTCCAATGGTGGAATGAGGAGGAATAGTAATTTATTTAGGGAAACCCTAGGTGCTTAGGGTTTCAAACAATTTTTACAGTATTGATAATATCACAAGTTCTACAATCGATGAAAGGCTCTATTCAAAAGAAAAAGATAGATTATTTACTCAACTTGAATAACTCATTATTTTTCTTCCTATTCAGGTCTATACAGGGCCATACAGATCTAGAGGAACAGACTGTTTGAGGGAAAATGGTTCTATTTTATTGGTTGTTTGCAAAATTGCATCATCATCATCCTCCACCCACCTGTGAGGGATATATGATGAATTCCTCCAATCGGTATAAAATCATTTCAAACAATGATCCATTAGGAGGAAGTTTTAGAATGAATTTTTGAAAAGGTGTTAACTCGACCAAAAGTTGCTATGTAACTTTTTATACAGATGTTCCATTTTTGCATATTTTACACCAATTGAAAAAATGTTGATTGTTCACTTTCCTAGGGGTCACTAATGACCAAACCTACTTAAGGAACACCTACAACACAAAAATAACTCAAATTCAAGATTTATAGATCCTTTGACCATAGTTGACCAAGTGGTTCATAAAGACCAAATCTTAGCACTAGGTCTTACAAATGGATCATTATTGAAAACAAGAAGTCCTAGATGTGTAGGATATGTTAAAGATTCTTTTAGGATGTTGGGGCTCCTACACCAATAAGGACCAAACATGTTTCTGTGGTAGGATAGATAATCTATGATCCATTGGAAATACTTTTCAGGTAGAAATGGTAGGATATCATCTTTCTATTCTGAAGCTTCTTTATCCAAAGGGCACCAATGTCCTTTCTCTCTTACTGGAATTGAGGGTGTAGAAGGTTCTTTGCATCATTTAGGTATACCACTCAATTTCTATACCCTATGGATGCAAAGCAACCTTCTGCAATCCCAATTTGATTAAAGAGGAAGAAAAATGATCCCCTTGCTAAAAAGAGGCTTTAGGATAGATAGATGGTATCCTACCATTTCTACCTGAAAACCATTTCTAAGGGAGAAAGAGAAACCAATGATTATTAGTTTAGAATGGTAATAAAGAGAAAAATTGATACAAAACCATAGGTACAAATATAGTAAAATAGTTATATTACAGTGTAGGAGAGTAATCTCAAAGGAGATAAAATGGAGCTACCATTTTTGAAAGAAGTGATATCTAAAACCATTTACAGTGTCAATAAAAAGAGGGAAAATAAAAAAAGTATAATGCATAAGAATATAAAGTTCATTGTCTAGATAAGTTTTTTTAATGATGATGAATTCATCATGAGGAAGAGGCAAATGAGTTTGATTAAGAACAAGAAAATATCCTTGATATGATGATACCAAAGTGAAAGGTATGGTGCACATGCACCCAAGAATATTGATGCCTCCATAGAAATGTTTAAAGTATGTTTTTATTAGTATCAAGAGAGGTTTTATGGATCATATATAGTTTTTTTTAATCAAAATATGTGAGGGGACACACTTTTATGTTCATGACACAAATTTTTCAAGTAAGTTGTCAAGGTTGTCATATGGTTTAAAAGATATCAAACTGTTCCAAAAGGATTTTAACCATGTAATAAGGTACAATAGAATATTCTATGGTAGTATGATGCAAGAGAATCTTGGGTTCTTTGGAAATCCTGATCAACCAGAAATATGTTTTATTTTGTTTTGTAGCTTGTTTGGAGACTACTCGGTAATGTGCTTGGTCACTTGTTCTATCTTTCTTTACCAACGGGTCTCATTGAACGTTTTGGCTGCTCAGTTGGTTTTTCACTGAGTTATTTCTATTGCTCAATTACCTTCTACCCGAGTTGTTCATGTTGCTCGGTCGGCTTCTTACCGAGTTGTTTATCCTGATCTAGCTGAATTTTGTATTTTAATTTTGTAGCATAATTAATGTGGGGTCTCTCATTGGGATATGTGTGGACCAAAATCTAGGTTGTTGTTTTTTCTTATGTTGGATCTAAGTGCCGACATCTTTGGTGGATTCTTGTATATATTTGGTTTATTTTCTTAGATTAGTGGGGATGGTTTTTGGTAGCAGTTTTAGAATAGAAAATTAAGTGTTAGCAGATTTAAATCACAGGTCTATGACCTCGCATGTAATAAGATTATTCTATAAACATCTGAATGTATATGGCTGAAACCAGGAAGAACTTACAGTCTGAAATGTATTGAGTTTGATGAATTAATACAAAGTCTTTGTTGTTTCTTCTCTCCCTTCTTATGTTGTTTCTTCTATGTTTTTCTGCAAGTTGGTTTGGATAGCTCAGAGTGCCTTGGGTCCATGTTCTCCTCACCATCCTTGCATCAGGTGGTATCAGAGTGAAGGTAAGATCTAGGTTCCTTCTTGTAAACCCTAACCTTAGTTGGTTGATATTGTTGTGGAGTAGCAGATTGTGATCTGACCTACAATTGTAGAGGGTTTCAAGATGGTTCGTGGGAGAGGAAATGCAGATCCAGGTCTAGCTGATATGATAAGATAGATGGCTGCAAGATTGGAAGCTGTTGAGATAGACCAACACAGAGGAAGACATCTTGAAGATTTTAGTGATGATGAATTGGAAGAAGTGCAAGGAGAAGTTGCACCTGCAACTAGCATGGATCAGGAAGAAGAGAGATTTCTGCGAGCATTGACAAGTTTGAAGTCCACACCTTAGCTTAATCCTCCCGAGTATAGTGGAAAATCAGATTCTAATGAATTGATAGACTGGATAAATGAGATGGAAAAATACTTTGAGTATGAAAATGTACCAGAGGAGAAGAAAGTGAAGATTGCAAGCACAAAGTTGAAAGGTCATGCATCCTTATGGTAAGAGCATCTGCAATTGGATCGAAAGAAGACAGGTAAAGATAAGATCAAGGTATGGAATAAGATAATAAACAAATTGAAAGGTAATTTTCTACCTTGTGATTACCAGATTAACCTGATTAGGAGAATGTAAAGTTTGAAGAAGAAAGATAGCTTGGTAAAGGACTATACTGAAGAATTCTACAAATCGGACATCAGATCTGGACATGTTGAAGATGAAGTGGAAATAATAGCAAGGTATCTAAATGGATAAAGAAGTTCTATACAAGATGAGATAAGATTGGTCAAGATGGAAAGAATTGAAGAGGCATATCAATTTTCCCTAAAGGCTAAGGAGAAATTGCACAAAATATATGAACAAAGGAAAAGAGGCAAAGGTGGTAGATTCCCTAGAGGAAGAGCTAGATCTCATGGTGAAAATAGTAGATCTAAACCAGACAAGACAATTTTAGACACATATTAAGACAAAGGGAAGACTGAATGGAAAGGTGTAAGTTTATTCCAAGGAAGAGGCAATTACTACTGAGGTGGATATAGAAGAAAAGGGTTCCAAGGAACTTGTTACAATTGTGGTGAAGGGCATAGGTCTTTTGAGTGTACACATACAAGCAATATATTCGATAGTAGAAGAAATGATTCGGTGCAAGAAGAGTCATAGAATGAACATGAGAAGGAAGGAAATATAATTATCAGAAGGATACCATGGATTGAGAAAGATAAGAAAGATCCAGTCAGGAAAATTTTTTTCAAGACCAGATGTAGAGTTGCAGACAAATTTTTGAAAGTAACTGTTGATAGTAGAAGCTCAGAGAATCTAGCATCTGAGGAGATGTTCTTGAATTTGAACTTGGAAAAGATAAAGCATCTGAAACCATATCACATTTCATGAATCAAGGATGAGCATACATTAATGTTGAGTGAAAAATGTTTTGTGAATCTAAAAATTGGAAAGTATTATGATAAGGTATTGTGTGATATTATGCCAATGGATTATTGTCATATTTTGTTTGGTAGACCTTAGAAATATGATATACATGCCATACATTATGGAAGAGTGAATAGATATACTATTTGGGTTGATGGTAAGAAAAAAATCTTGTTACCTTTGTTTGAAGAATAAAAAAGATGAAATTCCTGTGGAGGTTGAGAAATTACATACCAAGTACAAGAAGATCCTTTTATATAATGTACCTAATGGTTTTCCACCGATGAGATATATTATTCATCAAATGGATCTGATTCCTAGAGCTAGTTTACCAAACAAGGCACCGCATTGGTTGACACTGACTAAGAATGAAGAGCTTAACTGACAAGTTCACGAGTTTTCGAGCAAGGGTTTGATCAAAGAGAGTATGAGTCCATGTGTAGTACCTGTTGTATTAACACCTAAGAAGAATGGAGAATGAGGAATGTGAAATAATTAAAGAGCAATCAATAAGATCACAGTTAAGTATAGGTTTCCTATAACGAGGATGGATGATATAATGGATTGTTTGAGAGGAGTAAGATATTTTACCAAAA
Source organism: Thuja plicata (assembly GCA_018584345.1). Classification (NCBI taxonomy): domain Eukaryota; kingdom Viridiplantae; phylum Streptophyta; class Pinopsida; order Cupressales; family Cupressaceae; genus Thuja; species Thuja plicata. Next base: position 2,006,165 of record MU226380.1, read on the forward strand.
TTGATTTGAAGAGTGGATATCATCAGATCAGAATCACAGAAGATGATGAGTGTAATACTACTTTCAAGATGAAAGAAGGTTTTTATGAGTGGTTGGTTATACCCTTTGGTCTAACTAATGCACTGAGTACATTTATGAAGTTAATGAATGAAGTTTTGAAGAAATAATTGAATAAATGTGTGATTGTATACTTGGATGATATTGTGATATTCATAATACTAGAGAAGAGAATTTGATGCATATAAGACAAGTATTGCAGAGATTGAAAGATGAAAAGTTGTTGATAAATCTGAAAAAGTGTTCCTTCATGAAAGAAGAACTGGTGTATTTAGGTTTTGTGATTTCAGCTGATGGTTTGAAGATGGATCCTCAGAAGATTGACTCTATACTTAGTTAGCCTACATCTGAGAATGTCAGTGAGGTAAGATCATTTCATGGATTGGAAAGTTTTTACAGGAAGTTTATTAAAATTTCAATTCTATTTGTAATGCTATGACTGAGATAATGAGAGGAGAGAAAAGAGAATTCAAATGGACACATGGAGCTGATAAGATTTTTGAGACTTTGAAGTAGAAGGTTGTTGAATTACCTTTGTTAACCTTACCTGATTTCAATAAGGTATTTCAAGTTGAATGTGATGCAATTGGAAGTGCAATAGGAGCTGTAGAAGGTAAACCTATTACTTTCTTTAGTGAAAAGATGAATGATGGAAAAAGGAAATATTCTATCTATGATCAATAATTCTATGCTATTGTTCAAGCTATGAAGAAATGGAGACATCATTTAATGCTGAGTGAATTTGTGTTGTATACTCATCATAAGGATTTACAATATTTGGGTAGTCAGAATAAGTTGAATTAGAGACATATGAAATGGGTAGAGTATTTTTCAGAGTTTCACATTTGTGATTAAACATAAGAGTGGAGTTTCTAATTATGTTGTTGATGCATTGAGTAGAAGAAGATCTTTGTTGGCTGAAATGAGAATTGAGGTTCTTGGTTTTGATGACATGAATAATTTGTATGAAAATTATCCTAATTTTTCTTAGCAGTGGAGAGTGTGAAGACCACCTATTCCAAATCAATCAAGTCAGTATGAATATTATTTCATTCAGGAAGATATGTTGTTCAAAGGTATTTAGTTGTGCATACTGAGAGGATCAATGAGAACTAATTTGATAAAGGAGAAACATAGTAGTGGTTTGGCTAGACATTTTGGTATTGATAAGACATTAAGTTTGCTTAAAGAAAGGTATTTTTGGCCTCAATTGTATAAGGATGTTCAGAAATTTGTGAAAATTTGTGGAGTTTGTAAAGTTTCAAAAGGAATAAGTCAAAATACTTGTTTGTATACACCGATTACTGCTCCTGAGAAACCTTGGAGTGATATCAGGATGGATTTTGTTCTTGGCATACCGAGGAAAGTAAGAAGTAATGATTCCATATTTGTTGTTGTGGATAGATTTTATAAGATGCCACATTTCATACCATGTATAAAAACATCAGATGCAGTACATATAGTAGATCTTTTCTATAAGGAGATTTTCAGATTGCATGGATTACCGAGGAGTATCATCTCGAACTGAGATAGTAAGTTTGTCAACTATTTTTGGAAAACACTTTGGAAGAAGTTGGACATTGAGTTGAAGTATAGTTCTATATTTCATCCATAGACTGATGGACAAACAGAGGTTATGAAATGAAGTTTGGGTATCTTGTTAAGATGTTTAGTTGGAGACACACCGAGTAATTGGGATTTGATGTTAGCACAAGTAAAGTTTGCATATAACAATTTAGTAAATAAAAGTAATGGAAGGAAACCTTTTGAGATTGTTTATGGCACACAACCAAGAGGTATATTAGACTTAAGAGACATTGATGAAGAAGAGAAAAGAAGTGTTGAAGCAAATAAGTTTGTTGAGTTCATGAAGACATTGCATGAGGATGTAAAACAAAAGTTGGAGAAAAGTAATAAAAATACAAGGATAGTGCAGATAAATCAAGGAGACATAAAACTTTTGAAGTTGGTGATGTAGTAATGGTTTATTTGAAGAAAGGCATATTTCCTATTGGAACATATGGTAAATTTAAAATGAAGAAATTTTTTCCTTGCAAAATATTCAGAAGATTTGACAGTGGAAATGCTTATGAAGTTGAATTACCTGATGACATGGATATATCACCTATTCAATATTTTAGACTTGTATGAATATCATGAACCTAATGAAGAAGTGATAGTACCAAGTGATTATCCTAAGAAACAAATAAAGGAAGTTGAAAATATTTTGAAATAGAGAGTTGGTAGAAGTACAAGAGGAAAGGAATACATGGAGTATCTGATAAAATGGAGAATATACCGATTGAGGACTCATCTTGGATTTCTCAATCTAAGTTGGATTCATTTCAGGGTGGACCTGACACATAATTTAGTGAATCATTTATTTTAACCCCAAGTGTCTGATGCAGGAGCATCTTGGGTTCTTTGGCAATCCTGATCAACCAAAAATATGTTTGCTTTTGTTCTGTAGCTTGTTTGGAGATTGCTCGGTAATGTGCTTGGTCACTTGTTATGTCTTGCTTTACCAATGGGTCTTGATGAATGTTTTGGCTATGCGGTTGGGTTTTCACTGAGTTTTTTCTATTGCTTGGTTACCTTCTTACCAAGTTGTTCCTATTTCTCAGTCGGCTTCTTACCGAGTTGTTTATCCTGATCTAGTCGACTTCTGCATTTAATTTTTCATAGCCTAATTAATGTGGGGTCTCTCATTGGGATATGTGTGGACCTAAATATAGGTCATTTATGTTTCCTATGTTGGATCTAAGTGTCGACCTCTTTGGTGGACTCTTGTATATATTTTGTTTTTGTTCTTAGATTAGTGGGGGTGGTTTTTGGTAGCAATTTTGGAATAGAGAACTAAGTGTTAGCAAATTCAGATCGTAGGTTTGTGACCTCACATGTAACAAGATTATTTTTTATCAACTGAATGTATATGGCCGAAACCAGGAAGGCCTTATAGCCCACCATGTATTGAGTTTGATAAATTAATATAAAGTATCTGGCTTTTCTTCTCTCCCTTCTTATGTTGTTTCATTTGTGTTGTTCTGCAAGTTGGTTTGGATAGTTGAGAGTGCCTTGGGTCCTTGTTCTCCTCCCCATCCTTGCATCATAGTATGAGTTTTTTTAGACCCTATAAGGTCAATTTTTAGGTTATATTTCAATTATTGCAAAAAAATATCAAAATTTGTCACATTGGCAAAAAAAATGTTATGAACATGAAATTGAAAAATTGCAAAATTATTAAGAGTTTTGAGTTTAATGGTTAGGGAGGTTAGTTAGAATAGTTGGAGAAATTGAGAGAGGTTTATAATACCATATGAGGTTGAAACATGGGGGAATAGGTCATTTTTGTAATTTTTTGTAAGAAAGTGTAATAAAAGACATGACTATACCCATTTTTCCAGCATTGTGACTGTAATAGTCAAATGAAATGTTATAATTGATGGAATATAGTGGTAAATGTTGGTATCTTTCATTTTGTCCTAGTTTCATTAATTTTCATGGTATATTTTGGAATAAAAGGCAATTTATTGTAGACTGGTTGTTACCCTAACTGGGGTAAATAGTGAGCATTTAAAATTGTGTTTCTCTAAATTTGTATGGTGGAAAAATCTAATATTTGGTCAAGTGAAGTTTTTTCATCTATAATTGAATATTGAAGAGTGGTAGATTTAATGGATGTGATTTTCTATAGTTTCCATTATGTTATAGGTTTGTGTTTTATGTTGATGGTTGTGAAGGACATGAACAGTGGAGATTTTTGTGCATTTTGATATTGAATCTTTAACCATTAAGATTGGGATTGAATAAGGATGTTAAAATGGTCTTGGGAAATATGAGGTCAAAATGAGGTATTTTGGAGGATCTATGAAGACATTGATTTTTTTGGGTCTATAATGACCATTATTTGATTTATTTCAGGCTAATTAATCAATATTGGTTCATAATGAGTCATTTGCAGTCAAAATGTTAAAAGTTGCCATAATAGGTAAACTAGACCTAATAGTCTATGTGTGGGATTGAAAGGGAAGATTAAGAGTTTGATCAGTAATTTGTATTCTATAAGGTCTTTTAAGATCATTTTGATGTTATAAGGGTGGTACTTAAGTCTTTGATGTGATCGAGTCCAAAAGTTGTTAAGTTGACAACTTTAGTTGTCAAGTTGACAACACTTGTTTAAGGAAAAATTGACCAAAATCAGTTGCATTGGTATTTAGAAGGATTTGTATCAGCCCAAAATATTGGTAAATAATTTGTATACATTTTTAATTATCCAAAACGGGGGGTGAGAATTGATGTGAACAACACTAATATTAATAAAGTTGATTTCCTGCAAAAAATCCTACTCTAATCAGTAATAACAATCTTGGTTTTTCAGCATTTTCTCATAGAAATAATGGAATTTTTTTTGAATCCTTTATTTGATTTAATGGAGGCTTTAATCTATTTAATTTTGGATTTTGTTGTATTAGAATTTGTTCTATATTAACAAAGTTATTCAAGTTTTTCTATAAACTACTAAACCTCATCTAGGGTATCTTGAAAGCATTCACAAATGTATATCTATTTGGTTTACATGGATTAGAGCCCCATAATTTGTTAAAATATGGTGGAAAGTTTATATTATTTTTTCACATTGTGTGTATGGAATCATGCAAAGGTCAAAACGTGCACTTGATGGAAGAAACAATAGTTTCTTGTCTCAGAACTATGATAATACAACAAATGGGAAGTTTGAGTGCATTTTTTCCATGTGAGGTGTTTGTAAAGAGGATTTTGGTTTGGTGAAGGATGAGGGGGAATTAACCCTAGTATCCTTATGTTTATAAGGTGAAGGGGCACATCTATTTTTTTTGTTTTGTGTGACTATTTCTAGCAAGTGTATGACTATCATAATGTGACAATAGATTGAAATTGGATAGCTTAAGTTGAGATCAATGTTGAGTTGATATGGTACAATAATGGATTAGGAGCGTGTTGAGAAAAGATTATTTTATTTTGGTAAGGGAGGGGATCACAAGATGAAGGGATAGTATCTATTGATTTCAATAGTAAAGGTTTGTTAAAATATATAGAGGGAGACAATCACAATTGATATTGAAGAGTCTTGAGTTGTATTTAGGCATGATCAGAGCCTTGAGAGGGTTTGAAAAAAAAACCATTTGGGTCTTGATGGAGAAGGGAACAAGTAGGTATTTCAAGGAGACAAATGTTTAATTTTTTCAAAGGGAGAATGGATGTGAGCATTCAAGAAGGGTATGAAATCAATCATGAAAATGAATGCAATCAAAGCTTTTTTTGACTCAATAAGTGGTTGTTTGGTTGGATAACAGTGGTTAAGATTTTGTGTGGACCCATGATTTGGTCCTATTGAGGAATTTGGAATAGCTATTTGAGTTGTGAGTGATGTTGTGAGAAGTTGTATCTACCATAAGGAAATGGAGATTTGTCCAAAAAAAAATTGTTTTGTTGAATGTCAATGAAGGAAAAATGAAGAGTTTTGATGGGATGTGAAGTATCTATGATAAGTTGGAATACTTGAAAAAATTTTAAGTGTAATTTTTAATCATGTGGTTCCAAGTGAGTTATGGATATTAACTAAAAGTAACTGACTATTTATGGACTGCACTATTCATTAAAACTCATCTTTTCTTGGACTAAAAATATTTTCAATGTGTAACATTTCTCTAAAGCATTTCTTTGTCACTGTGTCTTTTGATCTTTTGTTATATGCTACTTTTTTAACTATAAATCCCAAAAACTATTTTGTACAATCAACTCATTATAAAGGCTTAAAATCAATTAATAGTTAATCTTTAGTAAGCATAAGCCATTTCCTAGATCTAATCACCTTCTTGGAAGTCTAAGTCCTATTTTCATTCTTTAATTGTGAGGATGGAGAAAGAGAAAGCTCCAAGAGATTAACATGACATAGTTAAGAAGATATTCATGCATATGAAATTTTGTCTCATTAGTCTCTTTCATCATCCTTGACTTTAAGTCAAATTTTGGTGTAGGGACACCTAGGCCTAATGATCAAACAAGGTCAATTAAATATTTTAATCCATCTTGGCATTGTGATAGGGCCATATGTAGTAATAGTAATTCATGAGTACGTACACATTTTCCATTGACACATTTGACTTTGGCATATTGGATGTACGTGGTAGCTTAATTGTGTACTAAACATCTACCGTTAGCCTCCCATATTGGATTTTAGTAGCTTCATTGAATAAGAAACATTCTTTATTCTGCAGATATGTAGTAGACAAGTCTTGACATGTTTACAATTTGAGCAAAAAGTATCTCATATTTTTTTGCAAGATTGAACTGAACTCATTTTTTGTTACAAAAAGTGTTGACACATAAAGTCATTTTTCATATCATTTATAATTTAATAGTCTCATTTAGTATGAAATATCTCAATATACATAAAAAATATATCTAAAATTGGTAGCAGTGTGTCTGTGCAACTTAGGAGGCTAAAGTTGAGGAAGAATAATTGGAATTATGAGATAATTTTAGTTGAATTATGAGACATTTTCAGTTTGATGAGGTCTTCAAAGAATAAACTTAACAAAATAGCCTATGAAGTGGTTGTTAAACCTGTGGTTGAGGTGAAATGTTGGCCAGATCATGTAATTTTAAAGTATATTGTATGATTGTAAGATAATATTTTGGGAATTATTATTATGACACCAATTGTTATTAATTAAACATCAATAACAATGCCACAATGTGGATTGAGTATCTTATACACCCTTTATTCTAGTAGAGGTGCAAATTTGTCTAATAGGAATGGTTTTTGGAAGACACCTAGCCAATTGCATTGTCTGGACTAAAACACACAGTTTTACATACTTGTAACTGATTCATTTTTTCATGTTTGTAACTGCATTAATTTAGATAAACATGTTAGTATTATCAGGGCCAAGATTACTAAGAGGGGGGGGGTGAATCAGTAATGTAACAATTTCAACTTATCATTAACCATTCAATCGCTTGCATCAATAAAAATTCATTGCATGAAAATCTTAAGCAATAAGAATAGACATCCACAATCATGCAACAAAATAACACCAAAATTTTCCCATGGAAACCCCAACTGTGTGAAAACCACATGTGGGGATGACACCCAATAAAATATGCACTTTTCTAAAGTATGTCTGGTTAAGAGCTTATCCCTGTTAAAAGCTTACAATAATTCCTGGTTAAGAGAAAGACCCTGCTAGGAGTCACTCGATTAAGGGATTTACCTATAGCCCTATTAGAAGCTTTACCCTATTACGAGTAACTTGATTAAAGGATTTACAATTCAAACCTATTAGGATCTACCTGATTAAGGGATTTATCTTGATGAATCTCTTAGGAATCAACAAGTAAATGATCCAACAAAGTATCACTTCCTTTTATAATACATATCTAATTCAAGCTCAATCTCTTCTACACAAAAAGATAATCTTCTCTCTTTTGTCTTCTTTTTCGATTGCACCTCTGTATCCATGATCTACACTTTACTTTCTCAAAATTTTAAATATTTATCAATACAAGTACATTAGGGAAAATAACTACCTTAAAAAATGTTTTACAATATTTCCCACTTAATGAGCTAGCCCTAAAATGTGTTATAAACCTAGAACACTTTCTAACAAACTCAGGTCTCCCTTCTAAATCATCGCACATTGATTTAACAAAGAAAATTCAAACCAAAATACATTCTTCAATGTTCTTACACAACCTCTAATAAATCCGATGTGAATGATCACAAACATTCCAACTCAACAATCCTTGTCGATCAACAACAACATGATCCCTCAAACACATAAACACTTGCAGCAAAATGGTGGAGCATCATCGGTCAAGGATCTAACCGATTATTCTAAAGACCAGCTTTAACTCTTTGTTGAACAACCTTCGGTCACTTGAAACTTTTCCTTCCGATAATCAAAACATGATGAAATATTAACTACAACCTCATGAAATATCCAAGATACACACATTATGACCACAACATTAAAATTGAAACACTATTGAAAAAATCATCAAAATATTCTTCCTACGAAACATCATGTTCTTCCTTATATTAATCTCTCAACCAACAACCAATCATAACTCACTGCATACATAAGATAAATCTTTGTGGTCATACATATAGAATCTAGACACATCACTTTGTCATCATGTATAATCACACACTCCAATTCTCTCTACAACTCAGAATTCAATCTCTTAAACATACATCGACATAAAAACATAAACAAACACTAAGTTGACATCAATGAAAAAATCAGCATCATAACTGAGCATCTTACCAAATACACAACATCTCAAAAGACTCAACATAAGTTATGATAACAATCCCCCCTTTGGCATTGATGGAAACACCAACAATACCAAGTAATAATTTGTTGGGATTAATGCGAAGTATGTACTGAGAGGGGAGGGGTGAATCAGTACCTCTAAAACTTTTATATCCTTTTAATCGATTAAACTTTGTAATCAATTTTATATCCATTCAATCTGATCTACACTATCTTGATGTGAGTTATATCAATTTATAAAATTAACATACATTTGAACATTCATAGAAACATTCATGAAATTAATTTGACACATAACACAAGATATGATATCACAGAAAACTCCTATAAGGAAGTAAAAAATACGGTGGGGATGGCACCCAAAAAATCTTAACTATATACAGATTGGAAAGGGCTAGTTAAGGCTTACAATTTGATCACTTTTGATGATCTACCCTGTTAAGAGTATCGGTGGAGACCTGTTAAAGTCTACTATGTTAATATCTTTAGCAACACTATTGAGTGTGCACTCGGTTAAGAGATTTGTTGTTGGACTGTTAAATCCACCTTCCTTGAAAGGATTTTTACACTTTTCTCCACTTGTTAGAATAATAGAAAATTACAAATTGACCTGGTAAATGCAATCTCCTATTGCTGATACAGATCCAATTTAGTTTACATGAAAAATATTATCACCTAATTGTGATTGAATAATACCTCTGATTCTTGATATCCTCTGTTCTTGGTTCTGATAACCAAATTCACCTTTTGTTGTTCATGTTCTTGAAACTCTCAATCTGATCCATAGATGTCCTCACTGGCTTCATTCATCTTCTCCTCTTTATTCATATCATCAATAATGAATGATTGCATCATCTATATATAGATGGATTGACATCATCAAGTTTCGTTAAAAACAATGTTAACTCTAAGATCAGGTTTACAACTTGTACCTAGATCTCCTAGTCTATGTGTTTTAAATTAGTTAGACTAATTAAAGCACTTACATTCATGTTTGTTTTCCCAAAATAAATGGATTTAAAAACAAATCAATATCCTATAAATAGAATAAGCTTTCTTTGTCTAACATGGAAATCAGATCCACTTTTTGTGGGCTGCAACTGACTTTTGGTTCCTGTCTGTCGGTCATGCTTGACTATCCTTCAATTTTGTTCTGTCGACTGCACTTTAAATATCTTGTCAGTCTACACTGTATCCTACATTTTGGGTTCCTCTTTGTTTTTCTATCATTACATTCTTGGTTTACACACTAAGTTGTGTCATTGGTTCACTTTGCACTTAGTCATCTTTGGTGATCTCTTTCTATCTAATCTTTGGTTTTCTCTAGTCTTGTCTTTCGATGTATTCTTACCAAAAGTGTTGTTTGCATAATAATGGTAAATTAATGACATCAATATCCCCCTTTGACATTAGTATCAAAAACTGATATGTGTAGAATACTAACAAAATGTTAAGTATATACAACATATATAATCCTTAGTCATTTAATGACTCCCCCTATGTATATTATGGTATATCTGTACATATGATATCTTTTCTTCTAGATATAATTTTCCCATATGAATATACATATACATATTTACCATTTTCCCATCTGAATGAATGAATACATATCATTTTCTCTTTTTGTATTTTGTATTTTGTATTTTGTACTCATATCATTTTCCCCCTTTTTTGATATTAAGGGAAAAGGTCTTTACCTTAGTGCTTATCAAAAATGTGGGAGTGTGAAGAATTCATGTCTTCCATCATTTTCTCCCACTATTCTTTGAGGTTCTCTAGATCCATGTGCTTGAGTGTGATCTTTGAGTGCATGTCATAGATGTTGTCTGCTACAGACATCTCGGGAGTTGTTATCAGTTGCCTTGCTGAACTGATGTGTTGTTGGAGCAATGTAAGATTAGGTAGAAGTTGAGCTTGGAGCTCGATTACTTCTTCCCTAAAGTGTGTCTCTACTTCCCACAGTTCCTACCTTAACCTTTTTATCTCTATTATTTTCTCATAATGCAATTTAACTACATTGTCTCCATCAGTGATTAATCTTTTTGCATTGTTTGCTACATCCCTATCCAGCTTTTCAATGTTGCCACTATTCTCTTTAGTGAACTTTTCTATTCTGCTCAATTTTTCAATCAAGGTTATAGCTTCAAATATTATTAGATCTAATTTAGTGATGAATTTTGATAGCTTTACCTTATTTACCGCCACTTCTTGGCTGATGTTTTCAATGATCTTTTGTTGATACTTTAGCTCTACTCTCTCCTTAATTGCCTTCTCTGCATCTATATTCTGAGTTGTAATTGTGTTGGTGAGAGTAGCCAATTGATCTAGTATTGGCTTGTTTTGATCAATATCAACATCAGGTACAATTTGTTGCAATATGTCCCATGTTGTCTCCAGTACCATGGATTCTCTGTGTTGTTTCTTTAGCTTCTCCTATAATGCCTTCCTTTGGCATATTTCTCCATATTCTTGTAATGCTTCAAAGTCAAGTATAGATGGGTCACACTTTGGTATTTCAATAAGTTCATCCAAGGTGACTTCCAACTTGTTCTTTTTTTATTTCTTCTTCTTCTTATATGACTCACTACAATGTAAAACCATTGCCAATTTCTTGACTTTTTTTGTTGTGCTTGATGAAGTGACCTGTTGTGCTTATTTTTGCTGCTTGTTGTCAGTTTCACCTTGTCGGGTGTCTGTAGACATTTCCACATTCACCTATACATTGTCAATAGCGCATTTTTTGGTTTCTTCAAGAGTACCATATTTAGGTTTGTCTCCTTCATCGATGTCCTTAGATTCATCCTTATTTGTTTATGCAATCTTATCTATTGTGTCTGCATCCTTTTCTTTATCTCCTCCAGTAACCTTATCAGTATTGGTTACATCTTGATTGGCTACAATGTCTTATTGACAATCAATGTTATCTTTATTTCCTTCTTCCCCTGCATCCCCAGGAGTGTCTTTTTCTGGTGACTTGCTTGATTCTGGTAGGATATTGATAGCTTGTATCAATATTGGTATGTTGCATGGAATATTTACTTGTACATTATCAACTGTTGTGTCTTTCTCATTAGTTTTGTCCTTTGCAATAGTGACATCTTCATCTTTATTACTTTCATCTACTGGGTCATAAGTGATGTCAATGATGTTTGTGTCCACAATGTTGTCATTTGTGGTGTCTAGCCATGATTCATCTACAACATCTGCATTCTTGTTGCCAATTTTATCATCTTCTTCTTTGTCTAACTCAAAATTTGTGTCATATTAAGTTGCCTTATCAACATCTTATTATTGAAGGTCTTTGTCAGAGCTTTCCTCCTCAGTGGGTCTATTCATGATTTTACACCATTTCTTGTGGCTATCCTACTCAAGCTCTATAAGTTTTCCTCTAAGAAATTTATATGCTCTCAACTTCAGTGAGAAATCCTTTTTGTATTTCTCCATTATTTTATCTATTTATACCTTCTTTGATTCAAGTGGCATGAGAGAAACAAGTACTCTTTCTCTTATTTATTTTTCATTCTTCAAAGAAAATGTCCAACATGAGTATAGTCTATCCAATATTTCAATTAGTACATGATTTCCTTCAAACTAAATTGGTACATATTTGAACTTGTACATTTTTTCTATGATGGCATCCTCTATTTTATTCTGATCTTCTGGGTCTAATTTCAACCATCTTATAATCTTTGAATCTGTAATAGATCTAGAATTTACATATATCATCAATAGATTCAGGAGCTTGTACCTTGACACTTTCTATCTCTATAGCTTCATCCTTCTTGGTATCTTCTATATCCTCTCGGGTTCTGATGAATTTCCTTCCTCTTTTGTTTTTCCCTCTCTTTGGTGTGGCAGCCTTTATTTTGTATGTCCAGACCTTTCCTTTCTTAAAGGTGAAGGAGTTGAATCCTTTGATGTTTGGGTTCTTGTCCTAGAAGTAGCAATTGTGAAGGCATTATATTTTTCCATTATTATACACAAGGAAAAACATGATCTACACCATTGTTTACACTACACCGACAGATAGGGCACAACACTACCCGACGCCAAGGTTACCCAATCCTGCCAAGTTCAAAGCATCCCAAAAACACAATTTAGGGTTACCCAATGACAAAAATGATAAAGGAACCTAACGAGTAACAATAGTGCAACCGGATGGAACAACAATGAGAGGAACCCAACAGATTAAGGGAACCATATGATCAATTCAACAAAGGAACGTCGATAGACATTCAGTTCAACTCGACAACTAAGAACCGACTCTCAGTTACATCCTGCAAAAAGTGGATCTGACTTTCCATGTCAGATAAAACACTAAAGTTATTCATTTAGCTTCTTGATTTGTTTTAAAACCATTATGTGTGGAGGAATCAATGTAATTATTATTTTTTTAATTAGTTTTACTAATTTAAAACATGCAAACTAAAGATCAAGGTCAAGTTGTAAACCTTGGATCTAAGAGTTAACATTGTAATGTGTGATTCTAGAATAGGTCAAATAATTCTATAAATAGATGCTCAATCTATTGTGAACATGTTGTTGCTCGATGAAGATTGTAGCCACTGAGAACATATAAGGACCCGACAAGAGATTTCATGCAGAAGGACAGAAAAGGATCAAATCAGTTTCAAGAACAAGAACATAGGCTATCGATGAGAAGAGAAAAGGTATTCATCAATCACTATAGGTGATATTCTTATTATGAGAGCTTTAATGGATCTGTGATCAACAATCGTAGATTGTATACATTCAGGTCAAACATATGTACTCATTCTAACAAGTGTAGTACACTTAAAAAATCCTTTCAAGAAAGGTGGACCTAACAATCCTATTGTAAATCTCTTAACCGAGTGCACACTCAAATTAGTGTTGCTAAAGGTCTTAATAGAGTAGATCTTAACAGGTTTCCACTTTAATACTCCTGACAGGGTAGATAATTAGAAGTGATCAATTGTAAGCCTTTATCGTCTCCCTTCCATTCTGCAGATAGTGAATTTTTGAGGGTGCCATCCCCACCATAGTTTTTACTTCCTAACAAGATTTTTCTATGATATCATAACTTGTGTTATGTGTTTATTACTTTCATGGATGTTTCTACGAATGTTGCAAACAATTAAAGATTATGAATTAATACTACATGCATAAGTAAGAACAATAGTAATGGTCAGTTATACAGTAAAGAATGATTACTAATGATGAATGGTGAAAAGAGTTTAAAGTTTTAGAGGTACTAATTCACCCCTCCCCTCTCCGTAATACTTCCCATTAATCACAAGAATTGGTATCCGAGCTAAGTCTCTTGTTGGAAAAGCTTAAAGGATTAAGAGAAAATATCATACAATAGAGAAGTACAAACTTGATAAGAATATTGAGAATAAAAAGCTTGAGATACAAATGTTCTATGAACAGTATAAAAAAGTGAGAGTCAAGATGAGAGAGTTGTTGGATGAGAGAAAAGGTATGGAAACTCAGAGCAATGAAAAAGATTATCAAGAAGAAGAGATTCCAAATTTCTTTGAATCTTCAAGATCAAATACAAGTAATGCATTAGACACATCAGAAGAGAACATCACAAGTCTAAAGGAGATCAATCAACACCTGACAGAACAAATAAAGATGTTGTAAATTGGTCAACAGACATAGATGGTAAGAATGATTGATGTGATGAGTTCTAATAGACAAGCTGAAATGGAAAGAACACTTATTATTGATGACAAAAGGAATATTATAGAGAAACTACAAGAGAATGAGTTAGAAATTCAAAGACATGTTGAGCAACACCATGAGATTACAAATTAGATTATTCTTATGAGTCAAGAAGAAAATAGAATGAATATAGAAATCATTGAAAGAGTACAGGCTATCGGTGAAATAAGAGAAGAGAATGAAAAACTAAAGCATGAGGTTAGAATTCAGCAACAACTTAATGAAGTTATCAGAAAGGCTGAAGAGAGAAATAAAAGAATGGATGATTTTCTTGAAGGACAACGAAGAGTCAACAACAACAACAATTTAGGCTTTCCCAAAAATAGAGAATCATCAACTCAAGCTAATCCAAAGAATGTCTATGAAAATCCAAGACCAAGAAAGCTGACATGCAAGCACTATGGAAAGAAAGGCCACACATCAAATGTCTGTAGAGGAAAAATGAAAGGTATTCCTAAATCTACATCTTCATTCATAGGATTATCTTATAAATGTAACAAGAAAGGACATAAAGAATATGAATGTAAGTCTAAGATGGATCAACCAAAGAAGGAAACCTACATGGACAAATACTTTCCTACATGCAAAATCAATGGGCACACAAGCCTTGAATGCTGAAAAAAGAAAAGGCAAGCATGGAAGCCAAAAGGTCAAGAAACTCACTATCAACCAAAGAGAATCAGTAATCAATATGTATGGGACTACAATACTTGGAAAAAAATATACAACATGTGGTAGATATGGTCACATTGCTACAAACTGCATGAGGGCATGGACAAAAAGGTCTAGAGGCTGGTCAAACCCTGGAATGGCATGGTTACATTGTCACAAATTTGTTCATCTCAAGAAAGATTGCAAAGACCGAATGACAAAGACAAGCACATATCCCAATAGAAACACCATTGAAGATATTTGGAGGGCTAGAGACAAAATATGGAGAAAATCTTCAAGCAATGATGAAGCTGGACCAAGCAATGCAAATGGTGACACCCCATCCAATGGATCTGATGACATCACCACCCCCACTTAAGCTAAACAAGTAAGTATGGAACTGCACTACACCAAATGATATTTTACATGAGTTCCAATATACAAATTGATACATAGTCAAAATATGCATAAATAAAGATGCATATTATGTTACTTGTTACAATTCTGAGAAAACAACCCTGTTGGTATACACATACCAAAAATCATTGGTGAACATAATGGATGAGCTTGGTGCAGGAGCACCTAGGTGAGGCTAGTTTGTACAATGTAACCTAGGGCTTGTTCTATGTTTTGGTTTGTAGTGGTTCTAGCCAAACCACTAGGTGAATAAAGACACCAAGAGTCCTAGTGTGTAGAGTGTTAAGTAGGAGGATGTGTCTTGTTAGGTCCTTAGAGACCTTTGTGTCCATTTAGGTCCAATAGGGGGAATTTGGTATTTTGTTGAAAAATGAGTCAAAAAAGGGACTATAGGTCCTATTTGATGTTATTTCATCATAATTAGGGGTTTTGGAAAGTTTGGACAAGGTTAGACCAAGTTTGGATACCATAGCTAGAAGTTGCAAAAACTTGTCAATGTTGTCATTGACAACATTAACAACTTTTATGAAAAGAATGAAATTTTGAAGGAATTAGTTCCTTAACTATCTGAAATTAGTTTCTTAGTGCTTTGGTCAACTATATAAGACCATCCTTGAGTTGTTGGAAAGTTTGGAAAGTTGGAGTAACTTTATGTACGGACTGTGTAATGCAATAACAGTGACTGTTTGTGTATTTTGAAGTGATCAGGTGGTTTAATGGATTGAATTTACTGTTGTAAGATTTGTTTCATGTAATTTAGGTTGTTTCAAGACTTCTTGTGGCATTATTTTGTTTGATTAAATATTTTCAGTTGCTTGTACAAAACCTTTTAAGTTTGGTCCAATCGCTGGTTCGATTTGAGCATTGTCTGCAAATGGGGTCATAAATCCATTTTCCAGTGTGGAAATTGCATGGGCTCTTGGATTATGGTGGTTGACTCCATGTACATTTTTTATACTGAAGGATGGGCCTTGGAAGTTATGGAAGCCATTTTTAAGGTGATTCCCTAGGTGAGCTAGTGAGGCATGACTAGGGATCACTAGTATTTGCAAAGCCATTTTTGTGGATTGAAAGCATTCATAGCTTCAATCAAAGCTTGGACAGGAGTAGGGTAGTGTGTTATGAGGTCCCAAAGTGAGTGGGAAGATTTTTTTAATTTTTTTTTATAGTAATAATGGAGTTTCTATCAGACTGGTTTTGAAACCCTCAAAACCCTAATTTTTAGCCTTGATTATAGGCAGAGCTGTACAAACAGCTTGGAAGCCCTAAACCTAGAAAATATCTAGTGTCATGGAAAAGGGTATATGGATCCTAAACTTTTTTGGAAACTCGTTAAGGCATTTTTTGAATTAATGCATGAAAGGTGACTAAGTAGGGCTAATTTCTTGTAGCCCTATTTGGGAAGCAATTATGGAGTTTCATGGAACTCGATTAGGGTTCTGATGCAAAGTGTGCTTACAGGTGATGTAAAGGGTCATATGAACATCTTGGAAAACCTAATACTCTCTATGGATTGATAATTTCCCAATTTGGATCAGTTGGAGCATTTTAGGCAAATGAGGCAAGAAAGACCATTTGAGGTCTAGAAGGAAGTTTGGAAGTGTTTTGTTCTACATAATGGTGTCTACTGGTAGAATGGATTAAGATCTTGTGATAATAATCCAAAGGATCCTAGGGATAGTGAAAGAACCCTAGTAGGTCAATAGAGTGACCTAGGAGACCCTAGAGGAGATCTATGAGGAAGCAAGACTAGTGCTACATCAGAGTGGTATCATAGAAAGTTGAGAAACTTGGGAAGATTGTTGTATGTCAAAAGTGGAATCTAGTGGTTCTACAAAGATGGTGACAAATGAAAAAATGGACAAGGACATGGAAGATAAAAAGGAGAAAAATAGACTCCTTGAAGGTACCTTGGAAGCAATGAGGTTGAAGATGGAAGATCTAGAAAATGCTGCTAAAAAGAAGGACTTTGGAGCTAAAACCAGTGGTAGGGGTAAGAAAAAGATTGAAGAGGAAGACTTCATCCCTGAACTAGACCTAGTGTTGAATGAGGAACCTTTCTTGAAAGCCATAAAAGCATTAAGTGGAAAGGCTTTGGAAGGGATACCCGGTTTTGGAGGAAAGATGGAGATTGAAATAGTCATGGACTGGATTAAAGCAATGGAGAATCACTTCGAGTGTGAGGGTATATTTGAAGCCCAAAAGATCAAAGTGGCCAAGTCTAGACTCAGAGGGTCAGCCTTGACTTGTTGGAAGTACCTTCAAGATGAGAGGGTGAGCATGGGAAAGTAACCAACAAAAATTTGGAATGCCATGGTAACTAAATTGAAGGAGAACTATCTTCTAGAGGATTATGAAATCCAACTTCATAGGAAGAGACAAAACTTGAAACAAAAAGACCTAGATGTGACCTCAGATACTGAGGAATTCTAGAGATTGTGTCTAATGTCTAAATTGTAGGAAGAAGAGTCAATCAAAGTGACTAGATACTTGGGTGGATTGAAGTGGAACATCCAAGAGGAGATTATCCTATGGACACTGACTACAATTCAAAAGTTTCATCAATTGGCTATAAAAGTGGAAGAAAAGAATAAGAAGAAAGGGGATTCTAGCTTCAAGAATAAAAATAACAATAGAGGTAGAGGGAGAGACCAAAGGGGTCAAAGAGAGGGCTACCAAGACAGGGGTAGTGAACAAAGGTCACAAGGAGAGAATAAGTTGACAGAGAAGTAGACTGAAAGTAGTTCAAGAGGAGGCTATAACAGAGGCAGAGGAAATCATGGTGGTTCTAAAAGACAAAGAGGAGGTAGGATTAGTTCTTATTTTGCAACCATGAAATTTTATTACTGTGGGCAATTAGGTCATCCAACCTCTAGATATCCAAACAAACCTTCTGCTGCAAATAGTGACAAGATGATAGCATATACACATGAAGACACTTCAAGTGTCAAAACCCCTGAAATGGACCATCTAGATTCAGAGATGGGTGAGAATTTAATGTTCAAAAGAGTGTTGATAAGGAAACCAATCAAAGATGAGCCCAAGCATAGGAGAGATCTGTTTAGAATAAGATGTAAGATCTTAGGCAAAGTGTGCAAAGTGATAAGGGACTCTAGTTAAACTAATAATATCATTTTAGAAGAGGCAGTGGTAAAACTTAAGCTATCCAAGATACCCCATGTGAATCCGTATAAGGTGACATGGCTCAACAAAGGTCAAAGTGTGCTGGTTAATGAGAAAACATGGGTACAGTTCTCAATAGTAGGGTACAAGGACAGATTTCTCTGTGACATCCTATGAATGGATGCTTTCCATTTACTACTTGGGAGGCCTTGGAAATTTGATTATGGGGTAGTATATGATGCAAAGGATAATTCCATCACCTTCAAGAAAGGAAGGAAGACTTTCAAAATTCAGTTTTTGCTAGAGGATGAAGAGCCGCAAACTAGAACTCCTAATATCATGTTATGCAGTGGTAAAGAGTTTGTAAATGACATCAAGGATGATGAGGGGGAAGGTTATGCCATTGTGCTAAGACCTAAGGAGGAGGAACAATCAGTGAAGGATCCATTACCAAAAGAGGTTCAAGAATTGCTTGAGAAGTACAAGGACATTATGAGTGATGGTACTCCTACAACCCTACCACCTATGAGGGTTATAAGTCATCAATTAACTTTTTTCCAGGGGCATCTTTGCCCAATAAAGAAACATAAAAGCTTACTCCAGATCACAACTTGGAAGTATCTAGGTAGGTACAAGAACTCTTGGATCAAGGCTTGATCAAGAAGAGTATTAGCCCTTGTGTAGTTCTGGTTGTTTTGGCATCCAAGAAGGGAGGAAAACGGAGGCTTTACACAGATTCAAGGGAAATCAATAGAATCACAATAAGGTATAGATTCCCTATACCTAGGATAGAGGATCTTATGGATTGCCTAGGAGGGGCAGTGTACTTTACAAATTTGGATTTGAAGAGTGGTTATCACCAAATCAGGGTGAAAGAGGGTGATGAATGGAAAATGACCTTCAAGACCATTGATGGATTATATGAATGGCTTGTTATTCCATTTTTCCTCTCTAATGCTCCAAGCACATTCATGAGGCTCGTGAATTAGGTTCTCAAGGACTTCATAGGGAATTTTGTGGTGGTATATCTTGATGATATACTCATATTTAGTAAGACAAGAGAGGAGCATATTAGACATGTAGAGGCAATATTGAAAAGGTTGCATGAGGATAAATTGGCTATTAACCTTGAGAAGTGTGAGTTCTTCAAACAAGAACTAGTCTACTTGGGCTTTGTAGTGTCCAAGGGGTCTTTGAAGATCGACAAAGAAAAAGTTTCTTCCATCCTAAAATGGCCTCCACCTACCACAGCCATAGAGGTGAGGAGTTTTCATGGCCTTGCCCAATTTTATAGGAAGTTTATTAGGAATTTTAGTGGGATATGTGCACCATTGATGGATACACTAAAGGGTGGGGTCAAAACTAAGTTCAGATGGACAGTATAAGTAGGGAAGTCCTTTAATTTGTTGAAGAAACAAGTGGCTACTCAACCAGTCCTACAATTGCAAAGCTTTGAGAAGTTGTTTACCATTGAATGTGATGCTAGTGGAATGACAGTAGGGGGTGTATTGAGTCAAGAGGGTAGACCAATTTCTTTCTTTAGTGAAAAACTGAATGAGGCTAAGAAGAAATACTCTTCTTATGATTTGGAACTATATGCTCTAGTTCAATCTTTGAGAAAGTGGAGACATTATCTATTGCCTAAGGAATTTGTGGTATTTATTGACAATCAGGCTCTTAGTTACATTAACACACAAGAGAAGCTAAGAAATAGGCATTTGAAGTGGATGGAGTACTTGCAAGAATTCACTTTCACTATAAAGCACAAGAAGGGTCAAATTAATAAGGTGGCAGATGCCTTAAAAAGGATATTGTTGATAGTACAAGAAGTCCAATTGAATAGCATTAGTTTCAGAGATCTCTACAAAGAAGATGAGGATTTTGGTGAGGCCTATAAGGTATGTGTTGAATTTCAAAATCATTTTCATAGCAAGTTCTCTGATTTTACTTTACAAAATGGATTTTTGTTCAAGGGAAATCAGTTGTGTGTACCTAAAGGGTCAATAAGGATGAACCTCATACAAGAGAAACATAATGGTTCTCTAAGTGGTCATTTTGGTAAGGACAAAACCTTAGAGCTATTCCAAAGCTTCTACTATTGCCCAAAGTTGGTGAAATATTTCACCAAGTATGTAGAGCAGTGTGTTGTTTGCATGAAGGAAAAATGAGGAATGAGTAATGAAGGGTTGTATCAGACTCTAACAGTCCCTAATAGGCCATGGGAGTGTGTGAGTATGGATTTTATTGTAGGCTTACCCAAAACTAAATAGGGGTATGACAAAGTTTCTGTAGTTGTTGATAGATTTAGTAAAATGGGGCATTTCATCCCATGCAAGACTACTACTGATGCTAGCCACATTGCCTATTTGTTTTTTAAAGAGATTGTGAGGATTCATGGTCTTCCTTTGAGAATAGTCTCTGATAGGGATGTGAAATTTATGAGCCATTTTTGGCAGACATTGTGGTAAGGATTGGGACCTAACCTATATTTTGGTTCAGCTTACCACCCTCATACTGATGACCAGACTAAGGTTGTAAATAGGGTGTTGGGTAACCTATTGAGGTTCCTAACAAAGGAGTATGAGAAGACTTGGGATGTGGTTATTCCCGAAGTAGAATATGCTTACAATGATAGTAAGAATAGGATGATAGGAAAGAGCCCATTTGAGGTTGTTTATGGCATGCACCCTAGGGGTGTTTGTGAGCTCAAATATCTTGGAGGTATGGAGTAAAAAAGTGACCATGTAGGGGAATTCAACCATAATATGAAGCAGATCCAAGACAAAGTTAGAAAGCAAATCCAAGATAGTCAACAAAAGCTGAAAGCAAAAGTTGATGAAAAGAGGAAGGATGTTCAGTTTGAGGTGGGTGACTATGACATGGTCCACTTGAACAAATCTATAATGGAGAAGGGAGTACCTACTAAGCTTCAAATGAAGAGGGTGGGACCTTGTAAATTCTTGGCCAAATATGGGGCCAATGCCTACCAAATAGACTTACCTACAAATTTGAACATTTCTTCTAGTTTCAATTTGCAAGACTTATTTCAGTTTAAAGGGCCATTAACTAAGGTATGGTGCAGGAGCACCTAGGTGGGCTAGTTGATACAATGTAACCTAGGGATTATTATATTTTTTGGCTTTTAGTGGTTCTATCTAGACCACTAGGTGAATAAAGGGACTAAGAGTCTTAGTGTGTAGAGTGTTAAGGAGGATGTGTCTTGTAAGGTCCTTAGAGACCTTTGTGTCCATTTAGGCCCAATAGGGGGAATTTGGTATTTTGTTTCCAAATGAGTAAAAAAAGGGACTATAGGTCATATTTGATTTTATTTCATCCTACTTAGGGGTTTGGGAAAGTTTGGACAAGGTTAGACCAAGTTTGGATACCATAGCTAGAAGTTGCAAAAAGTTGTTAATGTTGTCGTTGACAACATTGATAACTTTTATGACAAGAATGCAATTTCAAAAGAATTAGTTCCTTAAATTTCTGAAATCAGTTTCTTAGTTCTTGGGTAAACTATATAAGACCATCCTTGAGTTGTTGGAAGGGTTGGCAAGTTGGAGTAACTTTGTGTATGGACTGTGTAATGCAATAACAGTGACTTTGTGTGTTTTGAAGTGATTAGATGGTTTAATGGATTGAATTTACTTCTATAAGCTTTGTTTAGTGTAATGTAGGTTGTTTCAAGACTTCTTGTGGAATTATTTTGTTTGATTAAATAGTTTCAGTTGCTTGTACAAAATCTTTTAAGTTTGGTCCAGTCGCTGGTTTGATTTGAGCTTTGCCTGCAAATGGGGTCATAACTCCATTTTCCACCGTGGCACTTGCACGGGATCTTGGATTATGGTGGTTGAATCCATGTACATTTTTTACAGTGAAGGAGGGGCCTTGGAAGTTATGGAAGCCATTTTTAAGGTGATTCCCTAGGTGACCCAGTGAGGCATGGCTAGGGATCACCAGTAGTTGCAAAGCCATTTTGGTGGATTGAAAGAATTCATAGCTTCAATCAAAGCTTGGAGAGGAGTAGGGTGGTGTGTTATGAGGTCCCAAAGTGAGTGGGAATATTTGGTGAAGTTTTCTTGATAGAAAGAATGGAGTTTCTATCAGACTAGTTTTGAAACCCTCAAAACCCTGATTTTTAGCCTTGATTGTAGGCAGAGCTATACGAACAGCTTGGAAGTCCTAGACCTAGAAAATCTCTAGTGTCATGATAAAGGTTATCTAGATCCTAAGCTTGTTTGGACACTTGTTAAGACATTTTTTGAATTAATGCAGGAAGGTGACTAAGTAGGGCAAATTTCTTGTAGCCCTATTTGGGAAGCAATTGTGGAGTTTCTTGGAACTTGATTAGGGTTCTGATGAAAAGTGTTCTTCCAAGTGATGGAAAGGGTCCTATGAACATCTTGGAAACCCTAATCCTCTCTATGGATTGAGAATTTCCCAATTTGGATTAGTTGGAGCATTTTAGGCAAATGAGGCAAGAAAGACCATTTGAGGTCTAGAAGGAAGTTTGGAAGTGTTTTGTTCTACATAATGGTGTCCACTAGTTGAATGGATTAGGATCTTGTGATAAGAA
>MU226380.1:2029071-2051068 GCA_018584345.1 Thuja plicata
AAGGAAGTTTGGAAGTGTTTTGTTCTACATAATGGTGTCCACTAGTTGAATGGATTAGGATCTTGTGATAAGAATCCTAAGGAGCCTAGGGATAGTGAAATAACCCTAGTAGGTCAATAGAGTGACCCAGGAGACCCTAGAGAAGTTCTAGGAGGAAGCAAGACTAGTGCTACATCAGTGTTGTTTACACTTACCAAAAATTGTTGGCCAACACATAAAATGGCTAAGTTTCTAATGTGACCTGACACCCATCAATAAGGAAGCAAAGTTACAAAGTTGTCATGATAGAATACCGATATCTGTCAATAAAATAAAAATTCTTAATAGCCATCCTGAGCATCTTGAAAACCTCGATGATGATTTTGAAAGTCTTCCCAGTGGAATCCATCTTCATGTCCCGACGAGTTATTGATCATTTATGACAAGACTTAGGGAAAAGGTCTATAAATAGTCAACAAGAGCACTTCATTTTGCACCTGTGATTTGAAGAGAAAAATTAGAGAGAAACAGAGTGACTGAAGAGAATTCAGGAAAGTGACCTTAACTTGACCCAAGCACACAACAAATATATCATTCATCATTATCATGGATCAAAGTAATTACCGAGGGCACTGAAAGAACCCTGTCATTATTTTTCAAAAAAGCCCTAAAACTTGAAAAATGATGGCAACCACTTTAAGAACTGCCAAGATCAAGAGTGATAAGAAGAAGGTGGTTAGGTTAATCAAGAATAACACCTGTGTAGAACCCAAATACAAGATATGCCTAGAGATTGTATTTCAACATGATGAAATTGGCACATTTTCCAAGATTCCTAGGGTTTTTCTAATAGAGGACGTAAGGTCCTATATTCACTATAAGATTGTTGAAATAGATGATCTAGAGATGGATGAAGCTTACAAGAAGCTTTGTGATGTAAAAGGAAACTTGAAGGAAGAGCACAAACACTTAGAGGTTAAAGGGATAACTAATTCCCTATATTTCCTGAGGGACTTCAAAACTGATTGGATTAGGTTGTTACTTAGCAAAATGCATGACTAGAAGCTATGGTTGGATCAACCTAAGAAAATCACTAAGGATGTCCTTCACACTGTCACTGGTTATCCAATAACCGACAAGCCTAAGGCTCACAAGCATCCTTCCAGGCTAGAAGTTGAAAATCTTACAAAAGATGAATGGGATAACAAAGGTCTGAAAGTTAACACCATCACCGACGAAGAACTAAGATTTGGTGCATGCATGATTGGTTACAAGATCTTTCAAGCAAGTAGGCTGAACATAATATCATAAACATTAGTAAGCATATCCTACAAGATAGTGATGAAAGGAATTCAGATGGATCTATGTGAGATCCTACTAAAACAACTTGATGAGAACATGAACACAATCAGGTCTGCAAAAATTAAGACATGTAAGTTCGGCTCACTTATCATGTGTATATTTTTATACTTTCAAGAATACTTTCCTTCAGTATGAAAAGTGAAATGGGACACTACAAAACTGGTGACATTACAGATTAGTGAATTAATTAAGTCACTAGGAGATAACTTTGAGTCAGTCATGACTGCATACTTCCTTGAATTCAAGGAAAAGATAATGGAAAGAACAAGGATCCCTGAGCAACTTATTGAAAAACATAGGGATGAGATATGTTTTATGGTGGATATAGACTTCACCAACATAAAACTGGTTTTACTAAGGATAGCTTGGTTAGCCCCACTTGATTATGAAATCAACATAGATCAAGCAACCGATGCTATTTCTGCGTTGATCAATGATCCCATTGACAAAAAACAACCAAGGTTTGGAACCTATGAAGAGGCTAGGTCAAAGATAAAAAAGAGGCCTAGAAATCAAAAAGAGTGTCAACAAGAAGAATAAGATGGTCAAGAATTTTAAAAAGATTCTATCGGTTAATGAGGAGGAACAAGAACAAACTGAGGAAACTGATGAACAGGGTACCATCCGTGAAGGGAAAGATGAACAAAAATCAGACTCTGAGGAAACTGAATCTGATACACCTCCACCTCCTACAAATAAATAGAGGAAAAGGAGTCAAACAACTAAAACTGATACCACGCCTCTTAAGAAAGGTAAAGTAAGGACCTATAAGAGGAAGCAGCCAACAAAGAAAATGAAGGAACAAACTGTGAAGACAACACCTATAAAAAGGAGAAAATATTGGTTAGAACAAAAGCTAACATAGAAGACACAAAAGATGATGAGCCTAATGTAACAAAGAAAATTTTTAGAAATCAAACAATTGATGAGGCTGCTGAATCTATTGTTGCATCTAGCACCATGTTTGATAATAAAATCAAACAATGGGATACACTTAAGCTAGAAGACCAAAATAAGATACAAGATGCCATAATAAGGGAAATGGTCAAGTACAAATATGTACCAGCTAAATTCATCAACCAAATACATAAGGAGCTGGGTAAGAAAATATCTCATCAGTGGTCATATGCTCTAAAAATAGAAAGAGAAGAAAGGGAGAGGGTACTTGTCACACTTATGCCTCCCGAATCTAAGGTTGAAGAAATCAAATAAATTATGAAGAAGCATTCAGGCAAATTTGTAGCTAAAATAAGGGCTTACAAAGTGCTAGAAGATAAGTTCATAGAGCTAGATACAATGACCAAGACTAAATGGAGACAACTCCTGGATATGCCAGTAGAGTCAACAAGTCATGAGGAAAAATTACTTCTTCCCAGAACACCTCATAGAGAGGAGGAGAAAGACAAGGCAAGTCCTCAACACATTGCTTTGGACAATGTTGAAGATATGGAACCAATAGATTTGGACAAAGTTATGAATAATCTTGACATTCAAGACATCACACATTATGACTCTAATAAAGATCCCCAGAAAGAAGAAATGTTATATCCATAACACTTAAGGATCAGATCAAGAAAAAACAAATGGAGACCTAAGCAAATAAAGACATGAATGTTCCTGATGAAGTATGGTCAGACACTTCAGTCATGGACAGAATAGATCTAGAACCTATAGAGAAAATATAAAAAGATGAGGATCTCACTGCTCAAAAAGACAAAACTAACAAGCAAGACACCACTCTAGATACAACACAAGCTAGAACACAAAGCAATATGCATGTATTAATGAAGGCAATAAATATACTAGAGGGTAATGAAGGATCTACTACATAAGACACAAGCACAACTAAGGACAAGGGTGATGAGGAAGAAAAAGACAAAACAAATGAAACAAAGGACACACTATAGAGAAAAATGCAACCGATGATCAAAAAGATAAATATACTGATCAAAGTAAAGAAGAAACACAAAAGGTAGAAGAGGAAACGCAGAAAGAAAAAGGTGAAGAAGAAAAGAAAGATGAGCTGGAGAAGAAAACAAAAGAAAAATCTGCAGAGTCACCCAAGGTTGATGGAGAGACATCTTCACAAAATTGAAAGGTACACACCAAGAAGAAAACACAAGAATCATCTTCAACAAAGCCTTCACCAAGCACTTTAGAGAGGAAAAATGAACTCACAATGGTAGTTCATACATCAACATCTACACAAGTCTCAAAGAAGAAGAACAAGATCAAGCATAAGAATCCAGTAACTCTGGATGAAATCATTGAGATTCCAGTTTGTGTTCCTAGGACATTGGATCCAATTGAATTGACAAAGTATGCAAGACTCTATGAGAGAAAGGCAATGCAAGACAAATTGAGAAAAGCCACAAAGGAGGAAAAGGTACTTGAAGTAGAAAGAGGAATACTTCAACAAATTGTACTAGATGTAGATGTTGATCAAACAACCCCAATGCTTGATCAATTAGTGGTTCTCACAGAGGCAATCACATCTTTGAACATAGATGCTGAGAAATTCATGGAAGAAAGACATGAACAAAAATATGAGTTCAAGCTAGCAAAAAAGATAAGCCAAGAAGCGGCATTGGAAAAGGTAAAGCTTTCTGTATTGGTTAGCACAATTGATCAAATAATCTCAAAAGCTATAACCTTTATACAAAATTTATGCATGCTTGATCAACTCACCAAGGAGTATACTAACAAGATAGCACAGATAGATGTCAATCTTCAAAAAAGTGCACAAAGTCTCATGAATAGTGAAGAGGCAATAAAATTGTACAATGAGAAACTCAAACAAGCTCAAAAATTGAGACAATACATATAGATTGTAGAGACAAAGTTTAGAGATGAGGTAAATGAGCTTCAAGCACAACTCTTATCGACACTTTCACTACTACAGAAACATGTGACAGAGGCAAATGCACTAATTTCTACCCTAGAAATGTCTATGGTAGACATCATTTATGATATGCATGCAATGCTAGAGCTAGAGCACATGGCACTAGAACTTCTGAAAGAAAAATGGGAGAAATTACTTGAAGACATCAAGAACACCCATTCACATATTCTTGACACATTGTAAGTTACACATTTTTGTCACATTTTTGGCATCTTATAAGTTGTACATTTTTGTCATGAGTATCAAATAAAGGGGGAAGTGATATGTACATATAGTTTAGTTAGTATAAAGGGGAAATGATGATGAAATGTACAATCAAACAATTGAAAGAGAAAACAACAGGGAATATATAGTACATGGGAAAGTATACATGTACACATACTATATACTATACCGATGCATACAGTTAGGGGGAGTCATATAATGACAAAGATATAGAAATGGTGTACATACTAAACACTTTATTATTATGCACATATCAGTTTTTTCTACTAATGTAAAAGGGGGAGATTGAAGGCATTATATTTTTCCATTAGTATACACAAGGAAAAACATGATCTACACCATCAGTTTACAGTACACCAATGGATAGGGCACAACACTACCTGATGCCAAGGTTACCCGATATTGCCAAGTTCAAAGCATCCCGACAAACACTATTTAGTTTTTCCCAATGACAAAAAGGATAAAGGAACCCGATGAGTACAACAATGCAACACGACAGAACAACAATGAGAGGAACTCGATAGATGAAGGGAAACCAACGACCAGTTCAACAAAGGAATGTCGAAAGACTTTTAGTTCAACCCAACGACCAAGAACCAACTATCAGTTACATCTCGCAAAAAGTGGATCTAACTTTCCACATCAGATAAAACACTGAAGTTGTTTAGTTAGCTTCTTGATTTATTTTAAAACCATTATGTGTAGAGGAAGAAATTTAATTATTATTGTTTTAATTAGTTTTACTGATTTAAAACATGAAAACTAAAGATCAAGGTCAAGTTGTAAACCTTGGATCTAAGAGTTAACATTGTAATGCATGATTCTAGAATAGGTCAAATACTTCTATAAATAGATGCTCAATCTATTGTGAACATGTTGTTGTTCGATGAAGATTGTAGCCACTGAGAGAATCTAAGGACTAGACAAGAGATTTCATGCAGAAGGACATAAAAGGATCAAATCAATTTCAACAACAAGAACACAGGCTACTGACAAGCAGAGAAAATGTATTCATCAATCACTATGGGTGATATTATTATTATGAGATCTTTAATGGGTCTCTAAGTAGAAATTGTAGATTGCATACAGTCAGGTAAAACATATGTACTCATTCTAAGAAGTTTAGTAAACTTAATAAATCCTTTCAAGAAAGGTGGACCTAACAATCCTATTGTAAATCTCTTAACTAAGTGCACACTCAAATTAGTGTTGCTAAAGCTCTTAACAGAGTAGATCTTAATAGGTCTCCACTTTAATACTGCTAACAGGGTAGATAATCAGAAGTGATCAATTGTAAGCCTTTAATGGCTCCCTTCCATTCTACAGATAGTGAATTTTTGTGGGTGCCATCCCCACTGCAATTTTTACTTCCTAATAGGAGTTTTCTATGATATCATATCTTGTGTTATGTGTTTATTACTTTCATGAATGTTTCCATTAATGTTGCAAACAATTAAAGATTATGAAATAATACTACATGCATAAGTAAGAACAATAGTAATGATCAGTAATACAATAAAGAATGATTACTAATGATGAATGGTGAAAAGAGTTAAAAGTTTTAGAGGTACCGATTCACCCCTCCCCTCTCAGTACTACTTCCCATTAATCCCAACATATTGTCCTTGGCTTCTTAGTTGAAGGAGGAGGTGGTGAATCTAACTTTTTTTCCTTGGAGTCATCATTTTCCTTTGTTTGATCGATAGATAACTATTCTTTGATTTTGTTCCTCTTGTTCAACTTCTTCATCCTATTCAGCTTCTTCCTTGGTTTCCAAAAGTATCTTCTTGATATTATTCACCATCTTGTCCTTTTTTATGAAAATTTTCTTAACAACTATGCTAGATTTCATTCGTGTCTTGGCCTCTTCATATGTTCCAAATTTTGGTTGTTTCTTATCCAACGGTTCATTGATCAAGGCATCAATTGCCTTAGTTTCAAGATCAATGTTTATTTCATACTCCAATGGTTGTAACCATGATGTCCTTGGTACAACAGGCTTGATATATGTATTTTATGTATCAATAATGAAGCATATCTCATATTTATACTTCTCAATAAGTTGTTTGGGTATTCTTACCCTCTTTTGCATTCGGTCTTTGAATACAGTGAAGTATTCATCCATGAATGTTTCAAAGTTATCTCCCACTATGGCTATGTGCTCACTAATTTGCATGGTGACTGGTTTGGTGCTATCCCATTTCACATTTCCTACTGATGGGAATGTTTCTTTAAAGTAGGAGAAAATACACATTATGAGTGAGCCAAACTTACATGTGTTTGAATTCACATTCCTGATAGTCTTTAAGTTGTCTTTCAACTTATTTATTAGAATTTTAGATAATTCTAATTGTTTTCCCTTCTTCAAAATTTTGTAGGCTGTGTCTACTGCACCTGATGCTATGTTGTTCAATCTTCTTTCTTGGAAGAATTTGTATCCTAGAATGCATGCACCAAATTTGATCTCATCATTGGTTATTGTGGTAAATTTTAGTCCTCTACCATCCCATTTGGCTCTTGTCATCTTCTCGGTCTCGGCCTTATGTGGATGCTTTAGTGCCTTTACT
Source organism: Thuja plicata (assembly GCA_018584345.1). Classification (NCBI taxonomy): domain Eukaryota; kingdom Viridiplantae; phylum Streptophyta; class Pinopsida; order Cupressales; family Cupressaceae; genus Thuja; species Thuja plicata. The sequence continues at coordinate 2,036,107 of MU226380.1, forward strand.
TTCTTGACTATGGGATAGCTTGTGACTGCATGGATGACATCTCAGGTTATCACCTTAAGTTCATCAAGCAATAGCTTATTGTTATGCATTCAGCTTAGAACTAACTGAATCCATTCAGTTTTGAAAACCTTTAGGAACATTAGCGCATTAGTGAGCCCTTTTACTTCAATATTCTTGTTTTCATCTTTTAGTGTTCCATTTTCATTGCATAGCTTCTTATAAGCTTCTTCAACTTCTGAAGTTCCTATCTTTGCAATCTTGTAGTGTATGAAAGATTAAATGTCTTCCATGAGTAAAACAATAGTTGGTATACGTGAAAATGCTCATGCTTCATCAGGTTGTGAGGCAACCTCAGGATGGATCTTGTAGTTAGGTTCCTCAAATTCCAAATTCTTGATGAGTTTGAACTCATCCTTCTTTGTGTTCTTGGATTTCATGGTTCTTGATGTCGAGGCCATTTTTAGAATTAGGGCTTCTCGTAAAATGCACAAAAATAGAGTTGTCAGTTCTATTGAACTTACTATTTGTGCTTTCAAAGATTTCTAATCTACTTTGGAGTGATGTGTGTTGGTTCGTGGTCTCTTTGTGACTTAGTTGCTTTCTGCTCAAAAATCACCTTGGTCACTCTACTCTAGTTGTCATGAACAATGAGTTGTTCCATTACCCTATTTATAGCTATTTCCCTAAAATGCATGTCATAAATGCTTACCAACTCCTCAGTGTATGAAGACAGAGTTCATTGGTGAAGACTTTACTTTGCTTTGGTGTCACTCATAGTGTTTTGGAGAAGTTGTTATTCCACTTGCTTTTACCGACGAGTTTTGGTATCGCAGACAACTTGTTCACTTTTCTTCGTTACCGATGAGGCTCAATTTATGCTAGCAACTTTACTTTTAATCGACACTTCTCGGTAAGTGTAGGTAGTCTTAGCTTTGAGTGTCTACCGATGAGTTTCAGTATATATTCCCGAAAGCATAGTGATCATAGATTTTAACAAGTAATACCATGATGCATATTTACTTATGCTAATTTGGCATTATATCAACATATTATGTAACTGATGTAAAATAATAGCTTGGGGTAATGCAGTTTGATACTTGTTCTGCTTAGGTGGGGGTGGTGATGTCACCAAATCCATTGGATGGGGTGTCACCATTTGCATTGCTTTTTCTAGCTTCATCAGTGCTTGAATCTTTTCTCCACATTTTGTCTCTAGCCCTTTGGATGTCTTCAATGGTGTTTCCATTGGGATATGTTCTTGTCTTTTTCATTCGGTCTCTACAGTATTTCTTGAGATGACCAACTTTATGATAGTTTAAGCATGCCATTCCGGGGTTAGTCTAGCCTCTAGACTTTCTATTCCACTGTCTCATACAGTTTGTAGCAATGTGACCATATCTTCCACATGCTATACAATTTGTCCAAGTGTTGTAATCCCATATATACTGGTTACCGACTCTTTTCAGTTGATAGGGAGTTTCTTGACCTTTACGATTCCATGCTTGCCTTTTCTTTTTCTAGCATTCAAGAGCTATGTCTTCATTCATTTTTCAAGTAGGATGATATTTTTCCATGTAGGTTTCCTTATTTGGTTTATTCATCTCAGACTTACATTCATATGCTTTATGTCCTTTCTTGTTACATTTATAATGGAATCCTATGAATGAAGATGTAGATTTAGGGATACCTTTCATTTTTCCTCTGCATACATTTGATGTATGGCCTTGTTTTTCACAGTGATTGCATGTAAGATTTCTTGGTCTTGAATTTGTGTATACATTCTTTGGATCAGCTTGATTTGATGATTCTCAATTCTCAGAAAAACCTAGACCGTTGTTGTTGTTGACTCTGGTGGTACCCTAAATTTTGATAATTTAGAAGTCCCAATCCATTATCAAGAATCATGTTTCTCCATAAAAAAAAAATATTAAAGGAAGGAAGCTTAATGACACAAATAAATAGAACTAACTAATCAAAGCCTTCAAAAAATGCTGGAATTTAGACCTGCTACAAAGATGATTTCGACAGAGGATAAAGATAGTCAAATTTTAAAAATCTAAAAATGACCCAGTTTGGGAAATCAAATTTCCTATCTTGAGCAGAAATATTAGCTTTTCGTGATGTGTTTTGGATTTTTGACCAAAGCCAAATCTGAAAGTTAGGTAGTTATTTTTTAGTTAGTTTATTATTTTTTCAAAATAATTTGTAATAAGAGTTGTGTCTTTTCATCCTAAAAAGGTGTGAAAGCCACATAAACACATATATATACATAATGTAAAATGTAAAGAGAAGGGAATACAATATAATACAATTTCACATATTTGGATAGTTTTTAATCAACAAGTATAACATGGGCCTGGATGTACTATTTTTTTTAAAATCAATAAAGCTAAGTCATTTTTCTTTCACATGTGTAATAGTTTCATTATCATTTTACAATTAGTCCCTCAGATAAACCAATAGAACTTCTTCAAAGTGATAGTTTGATGTGCATGCTTCCTGATTTGATTCATAGTCTATATTTTCAATTGGTTTTCTGATTTTGCATGGTTAGATTTTGTTGATTGAGGCCTTAGTCAATTGGTCTATCATCTGAGAAATATTACCCTTTTAAAATATCTCTAAATTTTTTTTAGGTTGCATGTACATTCCATAACACCTTTGAAGTGATAAGTTTTCTTGTAAAATTGTCTCTGAGGTTGAACATAAGATTGGAATGATCTTGACTATATTTCCCATGGTAGAATAAGGCACTGGTCTAATCATTATTTGGATTATAGTTATTCAGTTCATTTTTTATAGTTTTTTGATATGTTATCTATCTGTTCATTTAAAATTACATACACATTTACTAAATATTCTTTCAATTACTTAAATTATTCCAGTTTACAATTCATGATATATTTCTTTGAGTTAGATTTATTTCAAGTTCCTTTCCATACTTGAGAGAGAAGGTTAAAGTATTTCTTATCTACTATAAAAAGCCTTGTAACTTGAAGGATAAGTCAAGGTATAGGCCTACTAGCCTTGGTTTTGCAAATTCATAATTGCAGAAGTTCCAGTCTTGCTTTGGTTGTGACTTGTTAGTTGGCCAAATCACTTGGGTTTCCCTGCATTGGATTGGCAAGTCCATAGGAAATCCAATCTGTTGATTTGAGCACCAACAAACTCTTCATTGTCGTTCAAGAAAATCATCCATTCTTTTATTTTTTTCTTGATAATTTCATTATGATGTTGTTGAATTCTTATTTCATGTTTCAACTTTTCATTCTCATCCCTCAATTCACTGATAGCTTCTATTCTTTCAATGAGTTCAACATTTAATCTATTTGCCTCTTGAATCATAAGAATAATTTGATTTGTAATCTCATGGTGATGCTCTGTAAGTCTTTGTATTTAAGTCTCTTTTTCTTGTAGCTTTTCTGTGATCTGTCTTCTATCATCAATAGCTAGTGTTCTTTCTTGCTCAACTTGTCTAGCATTGTTCATAACATCAATCGTCCTTACCATATGTGTCTCTTGACCAATTTGGAGAGATTTGACTTGTCCAACTAGATGTAGATTGATTTTAGTTAGGCTTGTGATGCTTTCTTCTGATTTATTTGATGCTTTGCTTGTAGTTGACCCTGAAGACTCAAAGAAATCCGGTATCTCTTCCTCGTGATAATCTATCTCATTACAATGAGATGCCATATTTTTTCTTTAATCTAGCAGTTGTCTCATATTGATTAATGGGAAGTAGTACTGAGAGGGGAGGGGTGAATCAATACCTCTAAAACTTTTAACTCTTTTCACCTTTCATCATTAGTAAACAATCTTTATTGTATTACTGACCATTTCTAATGTTCTTCTTATGCATGTAACATTAATTCATAATATTTAATTGCTTGCAAAATTCATAGAAACATTCATTAAAGTAATAAACACATAAAAAAAGATATGCTATCACAAAAAACTCTTGTTAGGAAGTAAAAACTACGATGGGGATGGCACCCACAAAACTTCACTATCTACAAAATGGAAGGGAGCCGGTAAAGGCTTACAATTGATCACTTCTGATGATCTACCCTATTAGGAGTATTAAAGTGGAGACCTATTAAAATCTACTGTATTAAGAGCTTTAGCAACACTGATTTAAGTGTGCACTTGGTTAAGAGATTTACAATAGGACTATTAGGTCCACCTTTCTTGAAAGGATTTCTTAAGTGTACTACACTTGTTAGAATGAGTACAATATGTTTGACCTGACTGTATGCCATCTATAATTTTTTATCATAGATCCATTAAAGCTCTCATAATATGAGTATCACCTATGGTGATTGATTAATACCTTTTCTCTGCTCATCGATAGCCTGTGTTCTATTCTTGAAACTAATTTGATCCTTTTCTGTCCTTCAACTGGAATTCTCTTGTCTGATCCTTAGATTCTCTTAGTGGCTACAATAATCATCAAACAACATGTTGACAATGGATTGAGCATCTATTTATACAAGTATTTAACCTATTCTAGAATCATGCATTACAATGTTAACTCTTGATCAAAGGTATACAACTTGACCTTGATCCTTTAGTTTACATGTTTTAAAATAGTTGAACTAATTAAAACAATAATAATTACATTGCTTTCTCCATACATAATGGATTTAAAACAAAACAAGAAGCTAAATATACAACTTCAATATTTTATCTAACATGGAAAGTTAGATCCACTTTTTGCGGGATGTAATTGAGTGTCGGTTCTTGGTCATCGGGTTGAACTGAAAGTCTGTCAGCATTCCTTTGTTGAACTGATCATTGGGTTCCCTTAATCTATCAGGTTGCACTGTTGTTACTCATGGGTTCCTTTATCCTTTTTTTTCATTGGGTAACACTGAAGAATGTTTTTTGGGATACTTTGTACTTGGCAATATCGGGTAACCTTGGCGTCAGGTAGTTTTGTGCCCTGTCTGTCAGTGTAGTGTAGACCGATGGTGTAGATCATGTTTTTCCTTGTATATACTAATGGAAAATATAATGCCTTCAATCTCCCCCTTTGAAATTAGTATCAAAAACTGATATGTGCATAATACTAAAGTGTTTAGTATGTACACCATGTATATATCTTTGTCATTATATGACCCCCCCAGCTGTATGCATCAGTATACTATAAGTATTTGTACATGTATACTTGCCTCTATACTATACATTACCTATTCTTTTCTCTTTCAAATGTTTGACTGTACACATCATTTCCCCCTTTATACTAAGTGAACTATATGTACATATCACTTCCCCCTTTATTTTATACTCATGACAAAAATGTGCAACTTATAAGATGCCAAAAATGTGTAACTTACAATGTGTCAAGAATATGTGAGCACGTGTTCTTGATATCTTCGAAAAATTTCTCCTATTTTTCTTTCAGTAGTTCCACTACCATGTGCTCTAGCTCTAGCCATGCATGCATATCATAAATGTTGTCTAAGACAGACATTTCTGGGGTGGGAATTAGTTTTTTTTCCTCTATCATATGTTGCTACAGTAGTGAGAGTGTCAGTAAGAGTTGTGCTTGAAGCTCATTTACCTCATCTCTAATCTTGGTCTCTGTAATCAGAATGTCTTGTCTTAATTTTTGAGCTTGCTTGAGTTTCTCATTGTGCAATTTTATTGCCTCTTCACTATTCATGAGACTTTGTGCACTTGTTTGAAGATCAACATCTATTTCTGCTATCTTTTTGGTATACTCATCGGTGAGTTGATCAAGCATGCATAACTTTTGTATTAAGGTTATAGATTCTGAGATTATTGGATCTATTGTGCTAACCAATTCAGAAAGATTTACCTTTTGCAATGCCACTTCTTGGCTTATCTTTTCTTCTATCTTGAACTCATATTTTGTTCAAGTATTTCTTCCATGACCTTCTCAGCATCTATGTTCTAAGATGTGATGGCATCTGTAAGAACCACTAATTGATCAAGCATTTGGGGCTATTTGATCAAAATCTACATTTGGTACAATTTGTTAAAGTATGCCTCATGTTATTTCAAGTACCTTTGCCTCTTTTGTGGCTTTTCTCAAATTGTATTTCATTTCTTTTATCTCGCAAATTCTTGCATACTTTGTCAATTCAGTTGGATCCAATGTCCTTGGATCACAAACTAGAATCTCAATGATTTAATCCAAAGTGATTGGATTCTTATGCTTTCTCTTCTTCTTCTTTGAGATTTTTGTGGATGCAAATGTATGAAATACCATTGCTAGTTCATTTGTCCTCTCTAAAGTTATTGGTGAAGGCTTTGTTGAAGATGCTTCTTATGTTTTTTGCTCGGGGTGCACCTATCAGTTTTTTGAAGATGTATCTTCATCAACCTTTGGTGTCTCTGTAGATTTTTCTTCTGTTTTCTTTTCCATCTCATCTTTCTTTGCTTCTTCACTCTTTTCTTTTTTTGTGTCCTCTTCTACCTTTTGTGCTTCCTCTTTACTTTGATCAATAGACTTAGCTTTCTGATCATTGGTTGCAGCTTGTTCTGTAGTTGTGTCCTTTGTGTCATCTATGGTGTCTTTTTCTTCTACATCACCCTTGTCCTTGGGTGTGCTTGTATCTTTTGGAGTAGATCCTCCATTACCTTCTAGTATATTGATGGCCTTCATCAATACTAGCATATTTCTTTGTGTGCTAGCTTGTGTTGTATCTAGAGTGGTGTCCTACTCATCAGTTTGGTCTTTTTGAGCAGTGACATCTTCATATTTTTGTATTTTCTCTATAGGGCCTTGTTCTGTTATGTCAATAACTGAAGTGTCCTACCATGTCTCATCAGCAACATTCATTTCTTTATGCCTTTTTGTCTTCAACTCTTGTTACTTTTTCTAATCCTTAAGAGATATAAACATTACATCATCTTCTTTTTGTGGATCCTTATCAGAGTCATAATGTGTGATGTCTTGAATTTCAAGATCATCCATGACTTTTTCCAAATCTATTGGCACCACATCTTCAACATTGTCCAAAGAAATGTGCTGAGGACTTGCGTTGTCTTTCTCCTCCTCTCTATGAGGTGTTTTGGTGATAATTAAAATTTCCTCATGACTTGTTGACTCTGTAGGAAAATCTAGGAGTTGTCTCCATTTTGTTTCGGTCATGGTATCCATCTCTATAAACTTATCCTCTAACACTTTGTAAGCTCTTATCTTGGCTAAAATTTTGCTTGAATGATTCTTCATTATTTCTTTGATTTCTTCTATCTTAGATTTGGGAGGCATAAGTGTGACAAGTACCCTCTCCCTTGCTTCTCTTTCAGTTTGTAGAGCATATTACCATTGTTGAGATATTATGTTACCTAGGTCTTTGGGTATTTGGTTGATAAATTCAGCTAGTACATGTTTGAATTTTACCATTGACCTGATGATTGCCTCTTGTATCTTATTTTGGTCCTCTAGTTTAAGTGTATCCCATTGTCTGATTTTCTTATCATACATGGTGCCAGATGCAGCAATAGATTCAACAACCTCATCAATTGTTTGATTTCTGAAATTTTTCTTCACTACATCAGGCTCATCCTCTTTAGAATCCTCAATTTCAACTTTAGTCCTGACCATTCTTTTCCTCCTCTTAGTGGGTGTTTGTTTCTCTATTTGATGCTTTGTTTTCTTTGTTGGATGCTTCCTCTTATAGGTCCTTACTTGACCTTTCTTAAGAGGTGTGGTATCGGTCTTTGCAGTTTGACTCCTTGTCCTCTATTTCTCTGTAGGAGGTGGAGGTGGAGGTGTATCAAACTCAGTTGTCTCAGAATCTAATTTATGATTATCTTTCCCTTCACCGATGGTACCCTGTTCATCGGTTTCCTCTGATGTTCTTGATCCTCCTCATTAATTGATAGAATCTTTTTAAGATTCTTAACCATCTTATTCTTCTTGTTGATAGTCTTTTTGGTTTCTAGGCTTGTTTTTATCTTTGACCTGGCCTCTTCATAAGTGTCAAACCTTAGTTGTTTTTTGTCAATTGGCTCATTAATCAATGCATCAATAGCATTTCTTTCTTGATCTATGTTGATTTTATAATCAAGAGGGGCTAGCCAAGCTATCCTTGGTACAACCAATTTTATGTGGGTGAAGTTTATATCCACCATAAAACATATCTCATCCCTATGTTTTTCATTTAGTTGCTCAGGGATCCTCACTCTTTCAATCATCTTTCCCTTGAATTCAAGAAAATATGCAATCGTAATTGAATTAAATTTATCTCCTAGTGACTTAATAAGTTCACTAATATGTAATGTGACTAGTTTTGTTGTATCCCATTTTAATTTTCCTACTGAAGGAAAGTATCCTTGAAAGTAGAAAAATATACACATGATAAGTGAGAAAAACTTACATGTGTTAGTCTTTGCAGACCTTATTGTGTTCATGTTATCATCAAGTTGCCTTAGTAGGATCTCACATAGATCCATCTAAATTCCCTTGGTCACTATCTTGTAAGTTGTGGCTACTTCTGTAGAAGCAATGTTGTTAAGCTTTCTTTCCTGGAAGATCTTGTACCCAATTACACATGCACCGAATCTCAGTTCTTCATCGATGATGGTGTTAACCTTAAGGCCTATGTTATCCCACATAGCTTTTGTGAGTTTTTCAACTTCTGGCCTGAAGGGATGTTTATGTGCCTTAGGCTTGTCAATTATTGGATAACCAGTGACAAGATGGACGTCCTTAGTGATTTTCTTAGGTTGATCTAACCACAGCTTTTGGTCATGCATTCTGCTCAAAACTAACCTAATCCAGTCAGTTTTGAAGTCCCTCAAGAAATATAGGGAATTTTTTATTCCCTTTACTTACAGATGCTTATGTTCATCTTTTAGGTTTCCTTCTACATTACAAAGCTTCTTGTAAGCTTCATCCATCTCCAGATCACCTATTTCAGTGATCTTGTAGTGAATGTAGAACCTTACGTCCTCTATCAGCAAAACCCTAGGTGGAATCTTAGAAAATGCACTGGAATCATCAGCTTGCGATGCGATCTCTAGGCATATATTATACTTGGGCTCCACACAGGTGTTTTTCTTAATTAACCTAACCATATTATTCTTATCATTCTTGATCTTTGCGGTTCTTGAAGTGGTTTCCATCATTTTTGAAATTTAGGGCTTTCTTGAAAATAACCACAGATTTCTTCAGTGCCCTTGGTACTTACTTTGATCTATGATATTGGTGAATGATCTATTTTCTATGTACTAGATTGAGTCAAGTTCACTCTACTATCTGATCTTTTATCACTCTAGTTTCACTCTGCTTTTTCTCTTCAAATCGCGGGTGCAGAATGAAGTGCTCCCATCGAGTATTTATAGACTTTTTCCCTAAGTCTGTCATAAATTATCAACAAATCATCAGGTCATGAAGACAAAGTTCATTGGGAAGACTTTCAAAATTATCATCAGTGTCGTCAGGATGCTTAGGATGGCTGTTAATATTTTTGCTTTCACCGACAGATATCGGTGTTCTGTCATGACAACTTTATAACTTTGCTTCCTTACCGATGGGTTTTGGGTTACATTAGCAACTTAGCCATTTTATGTGTTGACCAACAATCCTCAGTAAGTGTAGATAGCTCATCCTTTATATTCACCGATGATTTTTGGTATGTGTTTACCGATGGGGTTGATTTCTTAGAATTGTAACAAGTAACATAATATACATCTTTATTTATGCAAATTTTGACTATGTATCAATTTTTATAATGGAACTTATGCAAACTATGACTTGGTGTAGTGCAATTCCATACTTACTTGTTTAGCTTAAGTGGGGGTGGTGATGTCACTAGATACATTGGATGGGGTGTCACAATTTTCATTGCTTGGTCCAGATTCATCATTGCTTGAAGCTTTTCTCCACATTTTGTCTCTATCCCTCTAGATATCTTCAATGGTGTTTCCACTGGGATATATGCTTGTCTCTGTCATTTGGTCTTTGCAGTCTTTCTTGAGATGACCAACTTTATGACAATGAAAGCATGTCATTCTGGGGTTTGTCTAGCCTTTGGACCTTTTGGTCCATGCCCTCATGCAGTTTTCAGCAATGTGACCATATCTGCCACATGTTGTATAGTTTTTCCAATTACTGTAGTCCCATACATATTGACTACCGATTCTCTTTGGTTGATAGGGAGTTTCTTGACCTTTTGGCTTCCATGCTTGCCCTTTCTTTTTGCAACATTCATTAGTTGTGTGCCCATTCATCTTGCATGTAGGACAATATTTGTCCATGTAGGTTTCCTTCTATGGTTATTCCATCTTTGACTTACATTCATATGCTTTATGTCCTTTCTTTTTACATTTATAACCGAATCCTATGAATGAACATGTAGATTTAGGAATGCCTTTCATTTTACCTCTACACATTTGATGTGTGGCCTTGCTTTCCATAGTGTTTGTATGTCAGCTTTCTTGGTCTTGGATTTTCATAGACATTCTTTGGATTGGCTTGATTTTATGATTCTCCAAGTTCGGTAAAGCCTAGATTGTTGTTGTTGTTGACTCTTTGTTGTCCTTCATGAAAATCATCCATTCTTTTATTTCTTTCTCTAGCCTTTTTGATAATTTCATTATGTTGTTGTTAAACTATAACCTTATGCTTTAGTTTCACATTTTGTTCTCTTAGTTCACCGATAGCATGTACTCTTTCAATGAGATCTATATTCATTCTATTTGCTTCTTGACTCATAAGAATAATCTGATTTGTAATCTCATGGTGATGCTCAGGATTTCTTTGAATTTATAACTCCTTTTCTTGTAGCTTCTCTGTGATCTTCCTTCTGTCATCAATAGCTAGTGTTCTTTCTATTTCAACTTGTCTAGATGAACTCATCACATCAATCATTCTTACCATTTGGGTCTCTTGACCGATTTGCAACATCTTTATTTTCTCTGTTAGATGTTGATTAATCTCCTTTAGATTTGTGATGTTCTCTTCTGATTTATCTAATGCATTACATATATTTGATCCTGAAGATTCAAAAAAATCTGGAATCTCTTCTTCTTGATAATCTTTTTCATTGCTCTGAGTTGCCATACCTTTTCTCTCATCCAACAACTCTCTCATCTCTATTCTCGCTTCTTTATGCTATTCATAGAACATCTGTATCTCAAGATTTTTATTCTCAATATTCTTATCAAGTTTGTACTTCTCCATTGTATGAACTTTGCTCTTAAGCCTTTAAGCTTTCCTAGAAGAGACTTAGCTCTGATACCAATTGTTGGGATCAATGGGAAGTAGTACTGAGAGGGGAGGGGTGAATTAGTACCTCTAAAACTTTTAACTCTTTTCACCTTTCATCATTAGTAAACAATCTTTATTATATTACCAACCATTTCTGATGTTCTTCTTATGCATGTAACATTAATTCATAATCTTTAATTGTTTGCAACATTCATAGAAACATTCATGAAATTAATAAACACATAAAACAAGATATGATATCACAGAAAACTCCCATTAGGAAGTAAAAACTGCGGTGGGGATGGCACCTATAAAGCTTCACTATCTGCAGAATGGAATGGAGTCGGTAAAGGCTTACAATTGATCACTTCTAATGATCTACCCTGTTAGGAGTATTAAAGTGGAGACCTATTAAGATCTACTCTATTAAGAGCTTTAGCAACATTGATTTAAGTGTGCACTCAGTTAAGAGATTTACAATAGGACTATTAGGTCCACCTTTCTTGAAAGGATTTCTTAAGTGTACTACACTTGTTAGAATGAGTACAATATGTTTGACCTAGCTATATGAAATCTATAATTGCTGATCATAGATCCATTAAAGCTCTCATAATATAAATATCACCTATGGTGACTGATTAATACCTTTTCTTTGCTTGTCGGTAGCCTGTGTTCTATTCTTGAAACTGATTTGATCCTTTTCTGTCCTTTTGCATGAATTCTCTTGTTTGATCCTTAGTTTCTCTTAGTGGATACAATCATCATCAAACAAAATATTCACAATAGATTGAGCATCTATTTATACAAGTATTTGACCTATTCTAGAATCACGCATTACAATGTTAACTCTTGATCCAAGGTATACAACTTGACCTTGATCCTTTAGTTTGCATGTTTTAAAATAGTTGAACTGATTAAAACAATAATAATTACATTGCTTTCTCCATACATAATGGATTTAAAACAAAACAAGAAGCTAAATATAAAACTTCAGTGTTTTATCTAACGTAGAAAGTCAGATCCACTTTTTGCGGGATGTAACTGACTGTCGGTTCTTGGTCATCGGGTTGAATTGAAAGTCTGTCGGTGTTCCTTTGTTGAACTAATCATTGGGTTCCCTTCATTTGTAGGGTTCCTCTCTTTTCTATTCTATTGGTTTGCATTTTTGTTACTCCTCAGGTTCCTTTATCCTATTTTTGTCATCAAGTAACACTTAAGAGTGTTTATTGGGATGCTTTGTACTTGGCAGTATCGAGTAACCTTGGAATTGGGTAGTTTTGTGCCCTTTCTTTCAATGTAGTGTAGACCGATGGTGTAGATCATGTTTTTCCTTGTATATACTAATGGAAAAATATAATGCCTTCAACTTTTCTTGTAATTAATCCTGAAGACTCAAAGAAATCTGGTATCTCTTCCTCATGATAATCTATCTCATTATAGGGAGAAACCATATTCTTTCTTTCATCTAGCAGCTATCTCATATTGATTCTATCTTCTTTATACTATTCATAGAACATCTGAATTTCAAGCTTCTTATTCTCGATATTTTTATCAAGTTTGTACTTCTCCATTGTATGATCTTTTATCTTAAGCCTTCAAGATTTACAAGAAAAGACTTAGCTCCGATACCAATTGTTGAGATTAATGGGAAGTATGTACTAAGAGGGGAGGGGTGAATCAGTACCTCTAAAAATTTTATATCCTTTTAATCAATTAACCTTTGTAATCAATTACATATCCATTCAATCTGATCTACACTATCTTGATGTGAGTTATATAATTTTTAAGATTACCATACATGTGAACATTCATAGAAACATTCATTAAAGTAATTTGACACATAACACAATATATGATATCACATAAAACTCTTTTAAGGAAGTAAAATTGTGGTGGGGATGACACCCACAAAATCTTCACTATCTGCAGATTGGAAGGGGCTGGTTAAGGCTTACAATTTGATCACTTCTAATGATCTACCCTGTTAAGAGTATCGGTGGAGACCGGTTAAAGTCTACTCTATTAAGATCTTTAGAAACATTGTTGAGTGTGCACTTGGTTAAGAGATTTGTTGTTGGACTGTTAAATCCACCTTCCTTGAAAGGATTTTTACACTTTTCTCCACTTGTTAGAATGATAGAAAATTATTAATTGACCTGGTAAATACAATATCCTATTCCTGATACAGATCCAATTTAGTTTACATTAAAAATATTATCACCTAATTGTGATTGAATAATACCTCTGATTCTTGGTATCCTCTGTTCTTGGTTCTGATAACCAAATTCACCTTTTGTTGTTCTTGTTCTTGAAACTCTCAATTTGATCATAGATGTGCTTGATGGCTTAATTCATCTTCTCCTCTCTATTCATATCATAAATAATGAATGATTGCATCATCTATTGATAGATGGATTGACATCATCAAGTTTCATTAAAAATAATGTTAACTTTAAGATCAGGTTTACAACTTGTACCTAGATCTCCAAGTCTATGTTTTTTAAATTAGTTAGATTGATTAAAGCACTACAATTCATGTTTTTTTCCCAAAAGAAATGGACTTAAAAAAAATCAATATCCTATAAATATAATAATCTTTCTTTATCTGACATGGAAGTCAGATCCACTTTTTGCGGGCTGCATCTGACTTTTGGTTCCTGTCTATCGGTCATGCTTGACTGTCCTTAAATTTTGTTCTATTGGTTACACTTTAACTGTCTTGTAGGTCTGCACTCTATCCTACATTTTGGGTTCCTCTTTGTTTTTTTGGTTTACACACTAAGTTGTGTCATAAACACAAAAAGAATAAACCATCACAACCATCACTCATTTACATTCAAGAAGAACTAATGCAAATTAGCTTAACTACCTTATTCTAAGATATGCATAACAAATCACAAAGAGTAATATAACTCAAATTTAAGCATAAACCAAAAATCATCTTAAACATTTACTCATCACCTAATATTTATTAAATAAATTTATATCTTTAATGCTTTCAAAATCATCAAATACATACATATGAAAGCTTAACATGAAAGACACATAACCATGATCATATCGAATAGAAATTTGAACATTCCATGCAACCTTACTTAATGCAAAACTCACGTGACATATAAATTACATAATGCATTTCACTTCACATACAAATACAGTGTCATCTCTGCGATGTCCTCCCTTATACATACTATCAGGGGTCCATAAAGAACATGATAGAAACAATAATTATCACAACACATGGTCAACAACTGCAAACATTCAGAATAGCCACCATACAAGACTAAGGAAAAGCCCAAATATGAGAACTTCCAAAGTTCAACATTAAATCAAAATGTATACAATTCCAACAATAAATCAAATGTGACCAATGCCACAATCTAAAAAATGAAAGAGATTTGGGTGACTAATCCAGTTATAAGAAAATTCAAAAGAAATTAATGTTGACCACATACAACACAACAATATATTAATCAACCAAAATTAAATACCAATATAAGAAAAACATTTCACTTAACAAGGTGACTAGGGTTAGATACACTCAAGGAAGTAGTCACTTCACGACATCCAAGATATTTCACGTTAGATGCGTTAGAGTATGGACACAATCACTCAAGACCGACAATATGATAAATTCTAACATCTTCTTATATGCAACTTCATGCAATTATGAATTCTACTAAGGGTGCAATGCACATTTTACTTGGGGACTTAGGTCCTTTACCCAATTTGATCTATAATGATGAGTACAATTCTAAATCCATTAATGCACTCCTA
>MU226380.1:2094459-2104622 GCA_018584345.1 Thuja plicata
TTCCTATATAATAAATCCTTCATAACCATTTGAAGGATCCAGGATTTCAAGCATTCAAGCGCCATTACTCTGTCAGCATTCAAGCATCCTGCGATCACACACACACTTTGCAATTATCAACATCTCGACGCTTCTCAAGTCATAGACGCTGCCCAGCCAATACTGAGCGTCAAGAACAGCGTTATTGAAGGAGTAGAGAGAGACAATAGAAGCTTCAAGCTTCGGAGGGTTTGCATTCATTTGTCTTCCTTTTCGTAGTTTGTACATTTTATTGCTTGCGTTTCGATCATTTCGTTTAGTAGTTATTGCGTAACTAGATTTGCATTGAATTGTGAACCTTGGCTACTAACCCCAGCCCTTGGAAAGCTGTGGGAGACCGGAGAGAGAGGCGTACACATACATATATACATTCATATATACACATATACATGTGCATATATACAAACAATTTATATAAAAAACAATATACATTATATATTAAAAAATGCAAATAAAAATGTGAAAAACCTGTTGACGACATTCGTTATTTCGGAAGCCCCATAGTTTCAACCCAGCCGAAATAGTGATTTTCACTATTTCAGCGAGTTATATATACGCTGCCAAAAAAGACCTAACCTACTTTCGATCGAAAGTAGGTAAGTACTTTTGATCAAAATTACTTAACTACTTACGATCGAAAGTACCCATTTTTGGTACTTTCGATCGTAAGTTACTCACTTCCGATTGAATGTATTTGCCTGTTTTGATCGAAAGTATGAAATCATTTTTTATGGGCCACGCTTTTCAGGGTGAAATCCTTCCTCCCAAAAAGTGTAACCACTATTGTGGGATCACCCAATTTTAAAATGGAAAAGAGTAAAGATGAAATGTAGATGACAAAATAGATGAATAAATACAAAAATGGAAATAACAAACTAATAACTAACTGTTAGAAACCATAAATGAGATGAATCAGGGTCCATAATGTTTTATTGACATGTGATTTCAGTATTAGTTAAATTTGTAGGGTACAGAACATTTCAAACATTCTTTACCTAGGAGCAAAATATTTTAGACTTTATGTTGTAGGTGCTTTTGACTAGAATTTTCAAGGATCCTCTGACTATTTCTGATCTACCCGAAACATTTCTAAAAACTTTGTAACTTGTTCTTGCACAAAGAAAATTGAGGAAAAGGTTGGGTAAAAAGGGGTTTTATCGGTTGAACCCCTACATAGGATTCAACCTTTAAAATGAAAGAAATTTTCATAAAGGAAAATATGTAAAAAGGTAAATAATTGAGTCACCTTGCATAAACCTGTTAGGAATAGGATCACTGAGAGGGGGGGGTGAATTAGTGATCTATCAATTAATACTTTTTCTTATTATCTGAATCTTTACTTAAATGCTTATGTACTGAACTTGAATAACAATTAAAGTAAGATAAATATACACAACACATAACACCATATATGATTACAGGGAAACCCAATGTAGGTGAAAACCCCGGTGTGAATTAGTACCCACAAATATTTTGTACTAGTGTCTTATGATCTTTGTTAGAAGATCCTTAACCCTGTTAGGAATTGTCTTTACAATACATGAAGTAAAGTGACCTTGTTAAGGGTCAGACCCTATTAGGATTCTTTTACAATAACCCTATTAGGGGTGGTGGACTCACTATCCAAGGACTCACTGTCCAAATGGTGAAGGCTAAAACCTTTTGGATATTCGATACACACTGTATCTGCAAGGTGAACTGCTGCTGTGACACTGCTTGTCTGATCAGTTCCTTTTGTGTACTGATGCTTTAACCTCTTCTAAAGAAATACAACAATCTTATCTTCACTCTAAAAGCTTCTACTTCAATATCTATATCATCAACATATGATAGATATATCTTTGTTGCTTTTGCACTCTGCTCTGCTTTTCTTATCTCTGGCTTCCGCAACTTTTCCCATCACAAATGACCTTCTATAAGTACTTCCTCAAAGGACATGAACATGTCAGATTTAGGAAACCTTTTAACATGTATCTTGATCACTTACATAACCATGCAACCCTTCATTAAGTTGGCTTAACATTAATTATAACTGCTTTACTCAAACCGAACAGACACGTCTTTTCACATAGTCCGCTTCACCCAAATATATCTAAATAATTATCCCAGATGAATCAAGTCATGAAATTTTAACCATATATTTTTAGGTCACTAAAAATGACTAATCTAAAGTTGCAAGTCTTGAGGATAAGTGCAACTTCCACACCAAGACAATCTTTGTTGGCTCTTTTCATGATCTTTGTCCTGTTTTGGCATTCACTGGTTGTACCTCTTCAACTAGCTGTATCTTCTTCATACTTTCAGATCTGATCATGTTCTCTTATAATTAGCATGTAAACATACTCATAAGATTATCTTAAAATGCACATATCATTTGGATAACATATGAACACACACTAATCAAAACTATAACAGTCTGTTCCTTGCTCTGTCCTATTTTCTGTACTTTAGCCAATTTATGATCTTCTAATAATGTGTGCTAACTCCAAAAATTCATATGACTTTGTTGCCATAATAAAAACACTAAATAGAGTCATATACTTTAGTATATTCAACTTTCCAACAATCTCCCCCTTTTTCATTAATGGCAACAAAGGAATATGGTGAAGTTACTATTTGTACTTTTATATAAAAACTCTATCTTATATCTCCCTTTTATCATATACTAGACTCCATATTCTTCATACTCTACTCCCCCTTTTAAATTAATGACAAAGGTGCTCAAAAACACTTCTATGTACTTACTCAGCATACATATCTGGATATGCAATCTACAATTTCTGGATCTCTTTCTCTCAAAATGCAATCAATGAATTAACAATCTGTAGATGGGCGCATAATGCATATTGTAGCTTCTCCATCTTCTCCAAGTCTATGCTAGGACATTACTTTACTCACCCTTTTATATTATCTTCTCTGCCTTCTCAATATTATCAATCTGCCCCTGATAAACACATATTGATATTGGTGGAGCGATCTTCCACAGATTTCCTTATCTTCTCTATCATAGCCTCTACCTCCTAGATCTTCTTTATAATGATGGGCACTTAACTTGCCTGATTCATAGAGTCAGCAATAATCTTTCTGCCTTTTGCTGCAAACTTTTTCAAGGATGCTTGACAAGCCTTGAGTGAACTAAGTGTAAATTTTCTAACCAATTCACTGAGCCTCTTCTTCATATACTTCTTTTCTGCAATAACTAATTTATTTTTCATGACTCCTTCAGATTATATACCCCCTCCCCCCCCACTTACTTATTTACTCCCCATGAGTCCAAGTCTGATATGGGTGTCAAACTTTACAATAATGATAATGAATTGTCTATCACTTCAGTCTTCTCTTTTTATGCTTCCTTTTCTGTGATATCTTAAATCAATATATCTTCTTGCTGATATAAAGACTCTCAGCCTCTTGAGTACTCACAAATGTTTCTTCAAAATTGTCTAGATTAATATCCATTGCTGCCATTTATCAATCACGAATGTATCCTCCATGTCCTTGGCTATGGGTGCAGAATCTTGTGGACTTGTCATAATAGTTTTATCTGCTTCTTCACATAATATTTCAAATTGTATCTTCAATCATTTCTTCTCTTACGTGAACACTCTTTTGTTGTATTCATACTTAGATGATCAATAATAAGTATGTGCTTCCAAGGATAACATCAGGTCAGCTCCAAAACAAAATCTCCAATGGCTATACTTATATATGTGCTTCCAAGGATAACATCAGGTCAGCTCCAAAACAAAATCTCCAATGGCTATACTAATACTCTCACATAAAACATTTCTCAATAAGATTCCTCTTCATGAAATTCACGCGCTGAAGCATACTGATAAATCACTTCCGAGATGTTTCAAAGATTTACTTGATATCAATCTCTACTGAAGAATGTAATTGTGACGCTTTTCTACTTGACTACAAATTCTCCTTTTATTATCCAACTGCTTACTCGATTGTTAAGTAATTTTTCAACTAATTTCTGAAACAACGTGTCCGTTCTTGGGCTTTGTTTCAAACTCGAATTACTTTTCTTAACAAATAATGATTATCAATATCCTTTCTTCACTATTGAGAAAAATTGTAGTCCATTAACAATATAACTACTAGGGCTTCTATGATCTCCAATCATTTATTCTGACCGCAAGTGAGGACTTGGTGATTTCAAAGTAGATTTCTACCATTAATACTTCCCGCGTAGA
The DNA here is from genome assembly GCA_018584345.1 of Thuja plicata. NCBI lineage: Eukaryota > Viridiplantae > Streptophyta > Pinopsida > Cupressales > Cupressaceae > Thuja > Thuja plicata. The sequence continues at coordinate 2,098,701 of MU226380.1, forward strand.
CACAGAAAGCAACTGTAAATTTTTTTCTTGATCCTGATAACAACTTAGATCATGTTCTCTTGCATCATAAAGTCACCAAACAATTGTAATACAAGGCATATACTCGAAGGTGAGTATACCAGCCACGCAGGGGTTCAGAGCTAGAATAGCTCCCCCTAAGACCATGAGGGTCAACTAACCAGAAGTAGAAGGTGTGTCCATTGAGGATGCATCTGATACCTTGTTCTCTTCCTTGTCCTTCTTTACTTTGACCCATATTTTATCTGATTTAGCTTTAGCTTCCAAAAACTTAACTTCTCCTGATTCTTTAAACAAAGACTTCTTAGGATTCTCTTGTCCTTTTGTTCTTGTTCTGCAAGACCTTGAGATGTGTCCAACCTTTCCACATGAATGACTAATGATAGGAGGTCTGATATTCTTTGGTGTATTGGTGTGAGTTACCAATCTTCATTGTCTAGCTGAATGACCATTGTGATTACATATCTGACATGTAATGTTCTAAGTACTTCTAACATTTTGTTGAGGATAACTTCTTTGGTTTTGCTGATCCTGATTTCTTTGATTATTCTAATTTTTGTTCTTCTGACTTGTTTTGCAATTCATAGCTCTATGACCAAATTTATTGCATGAATAATAGTAACCATTGAAGGTTCTTACCTCTTTACAATTACTTGCAATATTTCCATGCTTGTTACAGGCATAACAAGTTCTGTCAACTAGCTTGCATTTATCCTTAGGTGGTTCAATATTGTCTTTAGTCTGATTTCCAATCTCCTTTGTATCTGTGATGTCCTTTGGTTCTTTCATTCTTTCTTGTATGTCATCAATCTGATTTTTTACTTTATTGTATCCTATACCACTAGTATCTCCTTTAAAATTTTGAGCATACAACTGAGATTCTATCAGATCCTTGCTTGTGTGTAACTTGTCAATATGATTCTTTGCTGCAATTAATTCAGATTCCATCTTCTCTTTGTTGTTTCTTAACTCCAATATTTCCATTTTTGCTTGTCTCGATTCTTCATCTAACTGTGTGTTTGCTTTGACTTGATCATCATAGGCATCTTGATTGTTACATAGCTTTTCATCTAATTATTCAATCTGATCCGTCAGAGATGAATTTTCTTCATTCAACTTTTTGACTACTTCTCCCAAATCAATTAATACTTTTTCTTATTATCTGAATCTTTACTTAAATGCTTATGTACTAAAATTGAATATCAATGCAAGTAAGATAAATATACACAACACACAAAACCATATATGATTATGGGGAAACCCAATGTAGGTGAAAACCCCAGTGGGAATTAGTACCCACAAATATTATGTACTAGTGTCTTATGATCCTTGTTAGAAGATCCTTAACCATGTTAGGAGTTGTCTTTACAGTACATGAAGTACATTGACCTTGTTAAGGGTCAAACCCTATTAGGATTCTTTTACAATAACCCTATTAGGGGTGGTGGACTCACTGTCCAAATGGTGAAGGCTACAACCTTCTGGATATTCAATACACACTGTATCTGCAAGGTGAACAGCTGATGTGACACTGATTTTTTGATCAGTTCCTTTTGTGCGTTGATGCTTTAACCTCTTTTAAATAACTACAACAATCTTATCTTCACTCTAAAATATTCTACTTCAATATCTATATCATCAAAATATGATAGATATATCTTTGCTGCTTTTGCATTCTACTCTGCTTTTCTTATCTCTGGCTTCCACAACTTTTCCCATCACAAATGACCTTCTATAAGTACTTCCTCAAAGGACATGAACATGTCGGCTTTAGGAAACCTTTTGACATGTATCTTGATCACTTAAATAACCATGAAACCCTTCATTAAGTTGGCTTAACATTAATTATAACTGCTTTACTCAAACCAAACAGACACGTCTTTTCACACAGTTCGCTTCACCAAAATAGCTCTAAATAATTATCCCATATGAATCAATTCATGTGCTTTTAACCATAGATTTTTTAGGTCACTAAAATTTACTAATATAAAGGTGAAATTCCTAAGGATAAGTGCAACTTCCATGCCAAGACAATCTCTATCGGCTCTTTCCATGAACTCTGTCTTGTTCTGGCATTCACTGGTTGTACCTCTTCAACTGGCTGTATCTTCTTCATACTTGAAAATCTGATAATTCTCTCTTAGAGTTAGCATGTAAATATACTCATAAGCTTATCTTCAAATTCACATATCATTTGGATAACATATGAACACACGCTAATCAAAACTATAACAGTTTTTTCCTTGCTTTGTCCTATTTTCTGTACTTTAGCCAATTTCTGATCTTCTGATAATGTGTGCTGAATCCAAAACTTCATGAGACTTTGTTGCCATAATGAAAACACTAAATAGATTCATATACTTCAGTATAGTCAACTTTCCAGAAAAACCCTCATGGACGGATGTAGAAATTACTCATACCCATGAAGATGTTTGAAGGTGCTTTAAAAAAAGGAGTTGACCTTGGAATATAGAATAGGAATCAAGACTACACTAAATAAATTCATGTATCTATGAATGCCACTCATAGATCTTCAATGTAGATATGTTTTAAAATCACTTACAATGAAAGAGAGATGAATGTGGATGGAAGAAAGAATATTATTTCCTGGTTGACAATTCCTCTACTTTTCCTTCAGGGGAGATAATATTTCTTCAATGGAGAACATTTTCTTGGAATTGACTTGATTTATTTGGATAAGTTATGTCCTGGATGCTTATCTTCAAATCTTGAATCCAATTTCTTAATTGTCTTTGATTGGTTGATTCACTTGATAGCTTGATTGCTTCTTTATCATGTTGGTTGTCAAAATGAGGAGAGCTGGGATTTTTGTACACCTCATCTATCATTTTGGGATTCAAAAATAATCTAGGTTGATCATGTGATCTAATTTCCCACTAAAACCCAGACATAGGGCTCCGGGCCAAATTTTGGCCAAAAAGTGCATGAACAGAATGTTTGAAATGTTATTTTCCCATGTATAGAATATTTGAAATATTTCTTACCTAGTAAAATTAATCCAAATTGGAATTGGGTGTCAAGATGGTGGAAAATATGTAGGAATAGAGTAATCAGGTTGATAGGATTAAGCATAACAAATATCAGATCTTGAAATTGCCAAAATGGGCCTAATAGAGAATCCAATTATGGTTGCTAAATTTTTAGGATGGTACAAAGGGTATGGTTAATCATTATTATTTTTCCATCATTGGGAAATTTAAAACACTTATGGATAGAAGAGGCTATAGCTTTCATGGAAGTGAGACAAGGAAGACCAAGTCAGACTTGAAACTAATCAAAATTTGGGATGACAATAAAGGTGGCATCTAAGATTTTCTTACCAACTTCTAAAGGAAGAGTAATGGGACCATGGTTAGGATAAGTGAAGCCATTGAATATTTTTATCATCACAACATATTTTTCATAAAAATCTTGCTGGAGTTGTCTAGTGTAAAGATGTTCCCTATTTATCACATTCACCATACACATAGGATCTATAAGGAATCCACAATAAATAAGACCTTTAATCTTTGAAACTATGTAAAGAGGACCATAAGGTGCCCTAATAGTCTCACTAGGATCAAATATAATACAAATATTAGGCTCAGGTTTGGGTTTAGGTTCAAATTGATAAATAAGGTTGACAAAATTTCAAGCCTAGGTACTCTCACTATCATAGGTCACAATGCTAGGAAAGTCAACAACGTGGGAGGATGGAGAAGGAAGAGAAGGAATGGTCTCAATGGTATTAGTTTAATGTGAAGGTAAAGGGTTGGTATAGATTTGCAAGTTTTAGTTGGTAAGGGCAGTGGATTTTTTTCCTTGATCATTAACACCCTCAATAAATATAGAAATGGAGTCAATGAGGTCTTCAACAATAGTTTTCAATCAGAAAACCTTTTTAGTATCACGACCAGGTTGTCAATGATATTGCAAAAAATATTTGGGATCAAAGTTCTTATTGGTTTGTTTGGAAAGACCAATTCACTTAATTTAAGGAAGTGTTAAGACATTAGCATTAACCAACTTCAACATCACATTATGCAAAGATTCACAAAGAGATGTAAAATTATGAGAAGGTTTAAAATAAGATGAAAAAGGAACCACACCTTTGGATGTTTCTATCACGTATGCATCAACATTTTTGGTGAATTATTGATCTTTGATGAATTCTTTTGGTTTTTGAAACTTCTAAAAATGGTTGTGATACGGCATCACTCTTATCAATTGGAGTTGTAGACTCCTTCTACACCGTTATGCCTCGAACACCTCCTGTATTCACCCTACATCCTTTTGATCACATGGAGCGCTTTGTAATTTCAAATGGTCTGATGATGGCTAACACATGTTAGCCCATCAAAGTTTCTAACCACTCTGCGGAGAATGAACTCTCTCAAATTTCTGCTAACCCCCTTTATGTGTCCTCCTAGACACCCATGCTAAAATGAGCCCACCAATACATACTCAAGGAATATTCCTTCTTGTGTAAAAATCCACAACTAACAACTTTCTAGATAGCTATTTTCTAGACATTTGTTTCCTCCATGTCATTTAGATGGGCCTACATAATGATGGTGTCTCTGATCAAGCTATAATGGTTTTTTCTTTTGAGCCTATTTGGTAGGCATGTTGAGATTAACCAATTAGAAGGATACATTCGTCCATAGCACAAGGAATTGAGAGATCCATGCTATATTTTTTGGTATTTTGATCAATTGTAACAAAATTATAATCATACTTGATCATGTCAATTGAGGCTTTTTCTATTAAACCCTGGAGGCTAGCATATTGAAATAGGTTGGGAATATTAAACTCTAGATCAATAGGCGATGAAACAAATTATGTTATTTTTAGAGTTTTTTCTTTTCTGACAACAAGACCCTATGGCATTTCGACCAGGGGTGCATACTGTAACATATATTTTCTAGGGAATTCTCTCTTGCCTTGGCATGTTTTCTCTTAATAAATCATGGGGACTATGTACTCAGTGTATTTTCCTTTTTATTAATCATTGTGTCATGTGTTGGACTCTCATAGGTGTGGTCTAGTTTTGTTATGTTTTCTATAGTCTGTTCCTTATGAAGGAGGTTTTTAGGAAGTGAGGTCTTCTCTTTTGACCCTTATTAAAACTATTTATGTCTTCCTTTACATAGTGTCAAATACTGTGTCCTTTGTTGAGGATAATTATAATTTCTTTACAATTGATGTGCCTTAATTCAGACCCTTACAAATTCCTCCCGCAATAGGATATGATTGTGTGATCCCTATATCCAACGACTTTGGCTTCTTGTTCTCCTACAAACAATGAAAGGAATGTGGTGCGCCATGTCATGAGTGAGTGATAGCACAAAACTCTAACTAGGAAGGCCAAACCCCTGTAAATACCACTTGATAAATTTTGAGCTTTTTCAACAAAGATTTGATTCAACATTTCACCTCTCCTTAGCTTAGGTTGTTTAATGAAGGTTGTCTTCTTCAATTTCCTCAAACGCCAAAATAAAAACCAAATTTTATAAAACCTCAAAGGTTGTGTTGTAGGGTGTACCTTGTCCCATTCTTGCAAAACTTCCATAAGTGCCCCTCAAAGAGGCACAAGCCGATTTAGGGGATCAATATTTTTCCTAGCATGCTTGGTGGGACAGAACTAAATGCACCCGCTAGACTCAGTGCATGCTTTAGATTTTACAATATGAATACAATGAGAAAGTGCACATAACAATCACTAGTTTTCCAATTAGGTTATAGACCCAAGTTACTACAATATTGTTTATTGGGTTTGTAAAGGAGAAATTTGGGTTGCTTTATGCTAGGGATCTCCAAAGTAAGATGTGCATAAAGAGGAAAGAGATCCTAAGTCCAAATTCACTATTTTACACTTAACTATATTGATTAAAAGGATGGAAA
>MU226380.1:2110129-2140703 GCA_018584345.1 Thuja plicata
TCTGAAACTATCGTTGAAGGAATACCAAATCGTGCTATAATATGGTTAAGGATGAAATCACAGATAACATCTGCAGTAGTAGAATGAAGAGGAATAGCTTCTACCCATTTAGTAAAGTAATCTGTAGTCGTGAGAATGTACGTATGTCCTTGAGAAGAAGCTAGGGAGATTTTGCCAATAAGGTCAAAACCTCAATTGCTAAAAGGCCACGGAGCAACTTGATTGCGAAGCTCACGAGCGGGCGCATGAATCAAATTACCATGTTGCTGACATTGAGGACACTTTTTGAAAAATTTAAAAGAATCTTGTTCCATTTTTTGCCAATAATATCCCATTCTGAGGAGTTTATTAACTAAAGATTTCCCACCAAAATGTCCCCCACAAGAACCTGAGTGAGCTTCTGCTAAAGCTACAGGTACCTTGGTTTTGTTAAGAAATCTTAATAGTAATCCATCATAAGAACATTTGTAAAGTGTTTTGCCTAAAATAATATAGCGGGCTGCAAGATTTCTAATATGATTACGTGTGTTCCTTGTTGCTGATTCTGGAAAAGTATTATCTTTCAGAAAATGAAAAATATGTGAATACCATTCATCTAAATGCAAATTACAACAATTAACAATAACCTTATCAGAGATTGCAGGGATTTTAAGAGTGTGTATAGTAAATTGAAAATATTCATCATTACTTTCAAGACAAACCAAAGAAGCCACGCTTGCCATGGCATCTGCATGTCGATTATCTTTCCTAGGTAAAGTTTGAATTGTGTATGAAGAGAATTGTGAAAGAAGATCTAAAGCCAATTCTCAATATTGTGCCATCTTATCATTCTTAGTTTGATAACCTCCTTTGATTTGTTCCACAATCAATTGTGAATCCCCATAAATTTCTAAGTTTTGAATGTGAAGGGATGAAGCTGCTCGTAGACCAGCTATAAGAGCTTCATACTCCGCGATGTTGTTGGTAAAAGGAAAAGTTAATTTATATGAAAAAGGGATCGGTTTCTTTGTAGGAGGGATCAAGATGATGCCCACCCTAGAACCTATCTTACATTTAGAGCCATCAAAATATAATTCCCAAGTATCATCTTGTTTGATTGCAAAAATATTCTCATCAGGGAATTCCACTGAGGTAACTGTTGTATTAGTACGAGGACAAGGAGCTTCAGCTAAATAATCAGTTAAGGCTTGTCCTTTAATTGACTTTTAAAGGATGAAATTGAGATCAAATTTTGTGAGCAACATCACCCATTTTGCTAATCGACCAAAGAGATCGGTTTTTGAGAAAAGGTGTTTTAAAGGATAAAATTTAACTATCACATTGACTTCAACATTGAGCAAGTAATGCCGGAGTTTTTGACAAGCATAAACTAAGGCCAATCATTGTCGTTCTAATTGTGTATATCATGTTTCATAATCTAACAAGGTCTAACTGATATAGTATACTGGTCTTTCCTTTCCATCACTATCATGTTGGGCTAACAATGCACTCACGGCATTGGAAGTGGTAGAAGTATATAAATAAAAGGGTTTATTGAATTGAGCAGGTTGTAAGATAGGAGGATTAGCAAGATATTCCTTAAATTGCTCAAAATATTTCTTGCATTCCTGATTCCAAGAAAAAGTAGTATCCTTTCTAAGTAAAGAGGTAAAAGGAACAGTCCTATCGGCTATGTTAGAAACAAAGCGATGAATAGATTGTATTCTACCTTGTAAACTATGCAATTGAGAAATATTCTTAGGAGGAGACATGTTAACAATAGCATCAATGTTTTCAGTATCAACTTCTATGCCTCGCTTAGAGATAATGAATCCTAATAATTTGCCAGAATCAACTCCAAAAGCACATTTCTTAGGATTTAACCTCATGTTGTAACTCCTTATTCTATCAAATATTTTTCTTAAAATGAGCACGTGATCTTCTCTTTGTATGGATTTTGCCAAGATATCATCCACATAGTCTTCCAAAAGCTTATGAATGTAATCATGGAAAATCAAAATCATGGCACATTGATAAGTAGCTCCCACATTTCTTAATCCAAAAGGCATCATGACCCAATAGAATGTCCCCCAAGGTGTAATAAATGTGGTCTTAAGTTGATCCTCAATAGCAATAAATATTTGATTATAACCCAAAAACCCATCCATAAAAGATAATAGCGCATGACCTGCTGTGGAATCCACAATCATGTCAATATTAGGTAACAGGAAGTCATGTTTTAGGGACGCTTGATTTAAGTCTCAGAAATTAGTGCACATTCTTATTTTATTTTCTCCCTTATGAACAGCCACAATATTGGAAATCCAGTTAGAATAATCAACAGAGCGGATGAATCCAGCACCTAGTAATTTTTCAATTTCAGCTTTTACCAGTAAAGAGATGTCGGGATTCATCTTACGAATCTTTTGTTTCATAGGTTTATCATTGGGTTTAAGGACAATATTATGAGTGATAATCTTGGGATAAATACCAGGCATGTCTGAATATGTCCAAGCAAAGATATCCTTATATTCAAGTGAGAGAGAAACCAATTGATCATGTTCATCTTGAGTCAAACACTTCCCAATTTTGATTGTTTTTTCAACATCATTCTCATCCACTTGAACATTAATGGTCTCAGTTATTAATAAATTACTTTGTATGGGAGAATATATTGGCAAAGGGGAAATAACTAATTCATCATGTTCTCCAAAATAAGCTTCATTGTTTAGGCAATATAGTTTCCTTCTTTTATGAAGAAATGTAGGTAGATCTTGATAAGCCCCTAAAAAATCAGTGAGGGCTTCATCCTCAGGAAAGATATCCAACCTAGGTTTTTGGTCCATGTCCAGGAGAAGTGGATTAACCAATTTCAAATTTCCACCACAAATATGATTAACATTAAGATGAAAAGTTGAGGGTTGTCTATAAGGATTGAATCCTAAGCCATAAGTATAATCATAACCGTCATTATCCAACGGGTACTCATATACCCTGTTCATACTTACCACAACCTTTTCTATTGAATCCTGATTTCTTGAGTAAATGATAACCAGAACCATACCTGTCAGCCATATCAGATTGAGTTAAAGGAGCAGCATATGTCACAATGTCATAGCAATCTAGTTTTATTGTCTCAATTATTTCATCACGAGAAGCAGCAACAAAGTTACTTTTTAACTCCTCAAAAAGTGGAGAAGGAATAAAGACTTGTCTCTCAAACTCAGTTTGTTCTTTCATAAATTCCAAATCTGATACCTTATATTCTCCTATAAAAGTAGGATTAAAATCCAATCTTCCCCAATCATCCTTTGTCATGGAAGAGGATGGAATCTCATCTTGTTTAACTTCCAGGGGTTGTTTAGGTTGTTTTATTGGTTGAATAGGTTCAGAAACCTTAGCGTACTATGCATTCAAACAAGGGTTTGGTGCATCATCCACATGAAGTGTGTACATTAGATTGTTATAAATGAACCTAACCTTGTGATGAAGAGTAGAAGGAACTGCATGCATAGTATGTAACCAAGGTCTTCCTAATAGAAGGTTATAGTTGAGTGGTCCAGGCATAACATGGATAGGATTGTAAAGAAGCACAGGACCAACTTTAATAGGTAATGTGATAATACCCAAAGTTTTCTTTGTGATATTGTCAAATCCACGGATAGGAATATTATCTAGTTGAAGAGTTGTAAGATCGGCTTTAATTTCCTTAAGCATATCCATGCTACAAACATTAAGCCCAGATCCATTATCAATCAATGTTCTACGAATGATATTCTGGTTAATAGAGACAGCAACCATAAGAGCATCATATTGATTCTGCACCTCACTAGTAGGTAAATCATCATCGAAAAACACAATAGGAGGTATAGAAGGCATAGTATGCATGAACTCCAAAAATGAATTAATGTTATCTTGATTAGGAGGCGGAGCAGGGAGAGTAGATAAATCTTTTTGTAGTGCCTCATGATATGTAGGAGAAGTTTGAAGTAATTCCCATAAAGATATCTTAGCCAGAGTAGCACGTAACTGTTCCACCAAGTCATATTCCTTAAAGGAAGATGGTAACCTAGGTGCTTAAGGAAGCACAGGTTGAGAAGGAGGTAAATTTGCTAGGACAGTAGGTTGAGGATTATTTCGTGTGTGATAAGCATGCGAAATAGAATCTGTGTTATCAAAGAAATCCAAAGGATCTCTAGGTTTACCCTTAATAGTCATTCAAGGACATCCTTTTACAGTCATTAAAGGTTGAGTAAATATCATTTTAGGTCTCTCAATGTTGCAAATAGAGGTGTATGAAGGTAGCCATGCATACATTCTATGGTAAAGGTCAATTGCAGAAGTTGTGGAGGAGGATGAAATAGGAATAGTATCCATGAGGATCTCATTTGAACTATTGGCATTCTCACTTCCATGTACCTCATTAAGGGATCTATCATTTTGCACAACAAGATCTTCATCAAAGTATTCAAAACAAAAATCATACATGTTAAGCACAAGGAAATACTACAAGCATGAAAAATTTAAATGTTTTTGTATTTTAAAGTGATTTTGTAATTTTTATAAATATTTTTATATTTGAAATACACATGCAAGAAAAAGAAATCTATTTCTATGTTCATGCAAGATCTAATATGAAATGTAAATCTAACACCAAGGAAAAGAAAGAGTTGTCTATCGTGGGTTCACCAAAATGTAAAGGAGAAATTTGGGTTGCTTTATGCTAGGGATCTCCAAAGTAAGATGTGCATAAAGAGGAAAGAGATCCTAAGTCCAAATTCACTATTTTACACTTAACTATATTGATTAAAAGGATGGAAAAGAGCATATAAAGAACAGGGGAATAAGATACCTACCTCATAACATAGCTGATTCGGAAAAACTCATTTTCTGAGTTATGTAGACCATTTCTAGAAAATCTGACAGTTGATCCCGAACCAAAATGCAGAGACGAAAAAAACCCAGAAATCTTTTTCCATTCTGATGTTTTCTTATGAAAAACGTCAAATTTGTACCAAAAATGGCAACCCTATCCTACACAGATCCAAAAGTGTCCCTGTTCACTCCGTCCAAAAATACTGAAAAGGGTATCCAGATCTAGTCTCAGATCCACTGTCCTGCACCAGCAAATATCTGAAAAAGGGGTTTTGGGGTGGCTATATAGGGTTTTTCCTTAGTCAAACCCCTATTTTGGTGGTTTCCACCTCCATGAATAGCCGAATATAGAAATTATAGTGTGTGTGTGTGTATTGCTCTTTTGAAAAGAGTCTTTAAACATGCAATATCAAGATCTAACCTTCTAGATTAATAATCCTAACACAACATGGAAATGAGAAAGCAATGCATAGTTTTGAATATGAAAAAGAAATCATAACAAGCCCCCAAGGCTAAAGTATTCCTATCAACTCACAATCCAAAATTGCTACCCCATGATAATGTCCTTTGAATGCTTGAATGTTGAAAATAGTAGATCTAAAGAGAATGCCTTCTTGCTTCAATGAAGATCCACCATAGCTTGTCCTTGAAAATGCTTGATTGAAGATAATGATATGTCTTCTTAGATTTGTCCTTCTATATCATCCTCTTTCTTTTTTGCATCATCATTTCATCATGTTATCTCTCGATTTCGTTTCATGATCAAATGAAGGCAAAAGAGAGTGTTTATATAGAGATCTCAATATAGGTCTCCTAGGGCAATGCAAGGGATCCAAATCCAAATATCTTCTTGAATCATGGTCCCATTATAATTTCCAACTAAGGAGGAAACATAATAATTCAAATATCGGAGAAAGCACTTCCATATCTGAACCCGGGGACCTATTTTAAGTTTCAAACCCCGATAAGCTCCGGATGCGAAAGTGGGGACCCATACCTGGCAGAGGACAAGGTCAACCTCAGCCCTATCCTAGGACAGGGTTGACCTCGGCCCTAACCTAGGTTAGTGTCAACCTCAGCCCTGACCTAGGTCAGGTTTGACCTCGACCTTGTCCTGAGGTTTCAGGCAGGTATCCAGAATGTTACAGAAAGGCTCCCAGGTCAGCCGGGGACCTAGGAAAGTGGGGGAATGAATCAGAATGCTAAGAAGGCCTAGAGGCCTAGAGAGTAGGATGAGGCCCAGGAGGACTAATACATGGGTCCTACCTAGAGAAAAGAGCCATGGAGAGGGATATCTAGGAGGATCCACAAGATCCTAACCCTAATTTCACCTAATCAAACACATATGCAAATCTAATATGAAAACAAACTAAAAGAGGGTGCTAAACTCATCCAAATGGAAGTGCTTCCATTTTAAGATGATACAGGGTTGTTCCTCAACCTTATCATGTGGATGATATGATGCTCAATCTTCAACGTAAGTTGAGGATCATTGAGCTTGAAAACTAGTACAATTTCTATTAGGATTGAGTAATACTAAGAGGGGGGTGAATCAATATTACAACACTTTAAAATAAACTTAAACCAATTCCAAATAAACCATAAGCTTACAAAAATGAAAATAACATAATCAAATAGCACATAACTCATAACACCATTATTTGTTATCGAGGAAACCCTGGCCAAGAGAAAACCTGAGTTGGGATGGTACCCACAAGCATGCACTAAATTATAGTGTCCTTTATAGGAGACCTAGCCCTTTTAGGAGCTAAATATTATATAGTACATTTCCTTGTTAAAGGAATAACAACCCTGTTAAAGGTATACAACACCTAGTTAGGGGCCAACTGAGCTTACAGCTCTTACAACAAAAACTTTTGTTACAAAGTGTTCTCAGTAATCAACAAAACAAGCATCTTCAATGCTTAGATAGTTCCATTCATAGATCTTCAATGATCTCTGTCAACCTCTACTCTCACATCTGCTATTCACATACATATATATCATTCCTTATCTCATCATCACACATCTTCTCTTTACAAAAAGTCTTCATATATATATATATATATATATATATATATATATATATATATATATCATCATCATCATTAATTCGGATCTTAATTATTATTACATAGTCAGCTCTCAATACAAAATAGAATTAATAATGTATAGAGTAATTACAAAGTTGTCTCTCTTACATAAACAAATTATAGGTTATGCAAAATCATAATCCAACTTAGCTTGCCAAGACTCCATGACATACTCCTTGATTCATCACTACTTTTTCAACTTCTCTATTACGTTGTTCTGATGTATGCACAAGTCTTCAAATCTATCTAACTTACTGCAATCATCACTAAAACCAAATCAATCTTAGGTGGAGTTCATACATAATCCATAGCATCTTCCTCTAAGCTTGTGAGTCATAAAACACCGTACTCAATCTTCGCTATCCAAAACTATATTCGTATACTCTGTATTTATGCTTCTATACTTAGTAATTTTGAAGACTGTGTCTCCAAAAATGAGCTACACTCCAAGCGATCAATATATCATATGTGTTTCCATAAATGACAACCCATAAGTTTCTTACACCATACCAAAACTATCACTTGCCAACAATCTATCCCTTTGGCATTGATGGCAACACTTAGCAGAAAATGGCAACACTTTGGCATTATTTTCTTTTCTTTTCTCCTTAATTCATTTTTCTTCTCTTATCCCCCTTTTACAACAATGACAAAGGTGTATCCAAAAATTTACAAATAAATACAGAATTTAGTACATCTAGGAAGGTGTCTTCCGTGATCTTCACTTCAGTGCTCCGTGAATAAATCAACAACTAACTAACATGAATTAGTCCATTCAGTGCATAGGATGATGTCTCTAATGCCTTTAGTTCTATGGGCATAGAATGTTTCAATGACTCAACAGTCTTCTCCATATCTGATAAATGAACTTCAAGAATTGATAGCTTAGGAGTGACTAGACTCTTCAGCAAACCAAATCTTTTCATGACTCTCCCTTTCTCAATATCCAATACATTCATATTATCATAAATATTTGTTATTTCTCAATCCATCTCTAATATAGATTGTGAGGAGGTCTCACAATGGTCCATCATTCTATTCAATGTAGCCCTTTCCTTTGCTAAAATATCTTCAATGTTCTGAATATGTCTGATAGGATTTATACAATATTTTTATAGTATCCTTTCATGTATAACACAACTTCTAGCCTTTGATGTATCTGCTCTCAGAATTCCCCAATCCCATGAAATAGACTAGAAAACTTCCTTCAACTTATTCTCTTGATAACTCTGTTATGCCTTCTCTTCAGCAATCTTCACTAAATACTCATAGTGACTATCAAAGTCATCTAGTACCAAACTCATATTTTCTGCTTCATCCTTTCCTTGAAATACAATAGGTTCTGGGAGAATTTTTTTCATAGTTTTAACTAATCTAGTGATTACCTTAGTCTTATTATCTCCTTTCTTCTCAGATCTTTCTTTTTCTTTAGTGAATGTGATGAAAGATAGTCTCATCAGTTCATCCTCGTCTATATTGTCAACATCAGTACTTAAATTTTTATCCTTACTTTCCAACAATAGAGTAGTAGATGTGTCAGGTTCTTGTTTTACCTTAACTCTTGCCTTTTCTACTTCTCTTGCATATTTCTCACTTCTCTATTCAGTTTCAACTTTCTACTCTTTCTCTTTATGTTCTTCCTCTTTATGTTGTTCCTCTTTCTATTCTTCCTCTTTCTCTTCTTCCACTTCATCTACCAGTGAGTTGCCATTTTTTTCTGCAAATGGGTCCTTCTCATCAAGTGAAGTGTCAAGGGTCACAGGCACACCAGAAACATATAAATCTAGTTGCATGGCATTTTCTCTCTTCTCAACACTTACATCATTTTCCTTAGAACATTCACCAGTTCCTATAGGTGTAGGCATAGTATGTTTAGGAGGCGAAGTATTCTTGGTAATATCACTTATAAGTATTTGATCTAGTTCCTTATGAGTCTCTTCTAAAACTTATTTATACTTTGTGCCCATAATTTTTACTAATCTTTCTTTGGTTCTCAATAAGGGTTTTAGTGCTCCCAATATTATTTCTCTCTCTTGTATTGAAACTATTGGCAACATGTCATCAAAAGCTTGATTCCTAATAGCCTCATCTTTAATGTTTGCAATTTATTTCCTAATTTCTAGTCTACCATATAGTTCCTCGGGTATACTTCCCTCTAACTCTAGTAGATTCTTCTTGAAAATAAGTAAATGATTTACTACTATGTCCTTAATATTCAGTTTATCAGGTTCCTCATACCTGTCATAGTATTTTCTTACTGAAAAAAGCTTACCTTTCTCAATATCTCTCTTCTCCAACATCTTTAAATCAAGCTTCCATACATGTCTATCACTTGTAGTCTCTCATTTGGTTTTCTTCTCTTCTCCTTCAGTCTTTTATTCCTTAGGAGGTGAATCTAGTTTAGTGGATCTTGTGCTTCTCTGAGGTACTAGTTTTAATACCTCTTCATGTGATGTCTTCTATGGTGGTGAAGGTGGTTACATCAATAATTGCAAAAGGTGGACTAGTTACCTGCTCAATCTTTGGAGGTGGAAGCATTGCAGTAGAAGTGCTTTCCAACCCTGAAGATCTCTCTACTATATTCTTTGTTACTTCTCTCATCTCTTCTTTACTTAAACCTGCCTTAGATCCACAGTCATCAATAATCTTTTCTAATTTTATATTCCTCATCCCTCTAGTCTTCTCTTCTCTGACTTTAGCTGATTTTTCTTCATCGGTGCCCCATCTCTCCTCAGATGTATCTACTTCACATGCCAACTCATGTTCAATCTTCATAGTTAAGACTTCTAAAGTGACTTCATAACCCATAGGGTAACACCATTTCTTCCTAGGTATAAATGTCTCAAAGCATACACAGTCTGTTCCAAACATAAAAAAAATTGTATCCTTCTATTTCCCAACTAATTCTTTAGGAATTATGACTCTTTCTTTCATTTTCCTCTGAAGAATCTTGATCATGCCAAACAGTTTGTCATCAACCCATGTATTGTTTTGTCTTTGGTATCTCTATGAATACTAGTGGGTATCCCTTCTCTCCATGCTATAGGGTGCATGCCTAGAAACTTGTGCTCAATATGGATCTACATATGAACTAGGAGTGAGCCAAATCTAAAGGTCTTAGATTTATCTTTCTTAATTATCTTTACATTTTCCAAGAATTGTTGTGCTAGAACCTCGCATAATTTATATTTAGTGTTTTTTTTTACCAGCTTGTAAGGCATCATAATGACTCCTACAAAAACTGAATTGGGTCTTATTTTGTAGAAGAATTTGTATCCAAGTATCATGTAAATCAATCTAACATCCTGTAAGAAAATATCATTCACTGTCATAGCTCGCATGTCCCATTTAGAATGTGTTAGGGTTTCAACCTATTTCTTTATGTTCTTCTTAGCCATAGGGATAACTCCAGTGTTGTCTAACCCAGTTATCTCATGAATCAATTGACTACATATCTTTATAGGTTTCTCTCCTATCCAAATGAACTAATCATGAACTCTGCTAAGTAAAATTTTGAACCATTTCTCTTCGTTGAAATCATATAGATCCAATATTTTCATAATGCTCAAATCATCTATGTGTTTGTATTCATCCTTCATTTTTTCATTATCATTCATGTATTCCATTTCAATAGAAATCTCATCAACACCCAATATATCATACTTGCAATGAATGTATACCCTAATATCTTCTACATACAAGATGTCGTGCGGTGTCTGATAAAATTCTCCTTCAGGTTCGTCTTCACAAGACTTAAATGGATGTTTCTTGAATTTGCATCTAGGTCAATCTACAACATCATAAATCAAAGGTTCATCCATAGCTTTTGTATAATTAGATGATGTAAATACCTCAGTTACGCTAAATTCTTAATTCTTGCTTCGATCAATCATGCAATGTAGTTGTTAGATAGTCTAATACTTTTTGATCTTTGTTCTCCTTAGGTCACTGCTCTTCAAATAGTGAAGAAATGCATATCTTAGATATCCTCATATTCATCATTAAGTGTAAAATGCACATTACCCAATATACTTAACATCGTGCACTGTCCAATCAATTATAAATCTCGTCATCATAGAATATGCATCGTTTGATGTTGCGCTCATAGATATAAGTTGTATGATGTCTGTACATATTGCAACTAAGCTCATTGGAGCTTACACCTCAAAATTAGGGGTTGGATATAATCTGTTGTGCTCATCCAATACTCCCCCTAATGCCATGACCAGTCATTTAGGTTGATGTGTTCACATCAGGCGAAGATCCAAAAGCATCTACTTTCTCTCCCGGAACCAATATCTCACTAGACTCTTTGACTCTCCATACCTTATCACTGTTGTTATCTTCTTCTTCTTCCTTGAAACAATTGTCAAAATCACTCTTGTATTCTACAAGACTCTTACCAACATCATTTTCATTCTTCTTTGTATCCATAGGAGGTGGTTCTCTTCTACTGTTTATTCCATTATACCTGCGAAACTTTGCTATATGACCTAGATTGTTACATTTGTAGCATATAGGAGGTATTCTATTATGATTAACTTTCAACTTACAATTCCTTGCAATGTGTCCAAGGTTATTATATTTGTAACATGTGATCTTAGTTGTTGATTCTTCTCTGATGTAATCTTGTATGTATCTATATTGATTAGGTTTCTTGCATTCTTCTTTCTAGTGCCCATATGCATTGCAATCAAAATAATAACTAAAAAAAGTTTTGAAAGGGGTATTACCTCAGCAATCTCTCTTCATGTGTCCAAACTTATTACATCCAAAAAATCTACCTCTAAAAGTTCTGATCTTTTCTTTAGGTTCTTCAAGAATAGGTTTTTATCCATCAATCTTCCAATCATATTTTTCTTCTTAATTCTTAGAACATTCATCTTCATTGAAGCCAATACCATTCATATCACCTTACGGTTTATGTTTTTCTCTTTTTTCATCGATCAATTCACTACTCATGTGAAGTTTCTCAATGTGTTTCTTTATCTCAACAAGTTCACCTTTTATGATCTGATTATATTTCTCCAATTCTAGATACTTGTTATTGTAATGGTCAAGGTCAATCTTCATTTGTCCCATTAGAATATTAGCATCTTTCAAAGCTTCTTCAGTTTTATTATTAGCATTATTTTCTTGTTGAATCTCTTTATCCATTGTCTCATTCTCAAGCTTCAAAGTATCATTCTCTTGTTCAAGTTGCTTTATATGATATGAATTATCATTTTTTGAATCTTATTTTATCCAAACCATAAGATCGTGTCTCTGATTTCTGGAGAGTTCAAGATAATCCTTTAATTTATTGATTCCCTCAGCTTTTCTTAAATTGAATCTCAAGTCACCATTTTCTGCTTTTTCTTTATCAAGGTCTTCAAGTGTTGCTTCAAAATTCTCTTGCAATTTTTTTGAATCCATTCTGATCTCCCTTAAGCTGTTAGACTTTCTCTCCAAGGGCCAATAGCTCTGATACCAATTGTTATTATTGAGTAATACTAAGAGGGGGGGTAAGTCTATATTACAACACTTTAAATTAAACTTAAACCAATTCCAAATAAACTATAAGCTTACATAAATGAAAAGAACATAAGAAAATAACACAGAACTCATAACACCATTATTTTTTGTCGAGGAAACCCTGTCCAAGGGAAAACCCTGGTGGGGATGGTACCCACAAGCATGCACTAAAGTATAGTGTCCTTGTTAGGATACCTAGCCCTATTAGGAGCTGAATATTACATATTACATTTCCTTGTTAAAGTAATAACAAACCTATTAAAGGTATAAAACACCCTGCTAGCGGCCAACTGAGCTTACAACTCTTACAACAAAAACTTATGTTACATAGTGTTCTCAGTAATGAACAAAACAAGCACCTTCAATGCTTAGATAGTTCCAGTCATAGCTCTTCAATGATCTATGTCAACCTCTTCTCTCACATCTTCTATTCACATACATATATATCCTTCCTTATCTCATCATCACACATCTTCACTTTACGAAAATTCTCCATATATATATATATATATATATATATATATATCTTTATCATCATCAAGTCGGATCTCTTAATTACTATTACATAGTCAGCTCTCAATACAAAATAGAATTAATAATATAAAGAATAATTACAAAGGTAGGGCTCTTACATAACCAAAATATAGGTTATCCAAAATCATAATCTAACTTAGCTTTCCAGGAGTCTACGACATACTCCTTGATTCATCGCTACTTGTTCAACTGCTCTGTTATGTTGTTTTTCTATCTGTGCATGTCTTCAAATCTCTCTAACTTACTGTAATCATCACCAAAACTAAATTTATCTTAGGTGGAGGTCATGCATACTCCATAGTATCTTCCTCTAATCTCATGAGTCATAAAATGTTGTACTCAATCTTTGCTATCCAAAACAATACTGTTATACTCTGTATTTCTACTTCTGTACTTAGTCATTTTGAAGACTGTGTCTCCAAAATTGAACTTCATTCTAGGTGATCAATATATCAAATGTGTTTCCATAAATGACAACCCATAAGTGTCTTATACCATACCAAAACTATCACTTTCCAATAGTTTCCGCTGGCATTCCTTAGCCATGCTCAAGGCCTCTATTGAGGAATTGTGTTTGACAGAAGATCCTATCATTGAGGACCAATTTCTACACAAAGAGGTTCCATAAGTTTCATTTCCAATGAAAGATGAACTTGATTGGAGCAATTTTTTGGATTTCTCTTTCTAGCCCCTGATGTCGGACATGATTTCACTATTCAAGGGCACACCTGCGATTAAGCGCTGAAATCAGAAAAATTAACAAAGTCAGAAAGACCCATAGTTGACATAGTTGAGAAAGGCTCATAAATAAGATATCCTTCCCCTACTTTATCTAAAGTTTTATGACTCGATTCTTCTCTTTTTTGAGCTCCCTTGTTTTGTCGAAGAGGATGAGATTCCTATTCCAAAGGTTTTAGAGGTTTTGGAGACTCCTTTGGAAGAATTGTGACTGCGAGAATCTCTCCCTAAGACCCTTAGCGAGAAAAGAGAAGTAGAGAATGGTGAAATGTTATTTTGAGATGAGATAGAATCCTTTTGCACTTTACTTGATTAATGTACTCTAACCATCCAAATAGATTCATCCCTTGTACCCTAGATACTGAAACCACCAGTTTCCAAGCCCCAAGAGAACACCAGAATGCCCCTTATTGTAACTCCTTTAAGAGATCTATAGGTTCCCAATCAGGTATTATTCAAAACTATTTTATTGTCATCCCATTAAATTCATGCTTACATCAGAGCATGAAGAGAGTCTTATCAAAGGTCCTGAGATGTCGTCTCATGTGATGTCAGAGGAAGTACCCAAGTTGAGTCATAATGTCGTCACCTTTGACATATCACACCCAAGAAGGGTAATACTCATGTTACCTTTATTTTTCCAAAATACTCCAGAGCCATTAATTGCAAATAAAAAGCTAGGTCGTAAGGGTAGTTATTTCTCAAGTCTATTAAATGGGTTCTTATAAAATGTTTAGTTGTTAAGTTAGTGTAAATAGTTTGGTTTGTTTTGTTGTTTTCTTTTCGTTTTAATAAGCACTACTACATAGGGTGACACATTTCCATAGTCCCATGTTTATTCGTCAATCCCTATTTATTTGTATTGGATTTTACATGATTATTACCGTCATTTGTCAAAATTCTGAAATTTTAAATGGTGATTTTATTTTATGTTGCAATAACCCCTTTTGTTTGTTAAGAGAAAGTGCGCCAATGCAGCAGGGTTTCCCCATTTTTTTGCATGCATTCTCATAAAGTCATCCTATTCCCCATCATCATTCTATGTACAATGGTTATGCCCTTTGTTATGATATTTTGATTCTTTAATTCAAATATTGAAGATTCATTTTAACACTTTAAGAATTGAACAGTTCAAAGAAATAAATGATAAGAAAATTGGATGTACACACTAAGATAAAGAAAGAGAAATTCATATATTATATTTATCTATGGTATCTATGTACATTTCAATAATTTACATTTTACATATCATAACATTTTTTTTCTTTTGAAAGAAAATTCTTTTTTTTTTATGTGCACGATTCACGCATCTTAGGAGCTAGGTCCATCTTCTCCTGAGTCATCTATGTCCACCTCTAAGTGCTCTTTTGAGTCAAAAGATTCACTTTCACTTGACTTGGTAGGTGAATCTCAAGCTTACTCAAAAATAACCCTCATGTAGAATTATTTTATCGCCTCCTTGACCATTTCCACATCTAGGTCTAGACATTTCTTCATAAATTTGACCATGTTCCATGCATAAGAATTATGGATGTCGAGAGACCGGAAGAATAAACTCATAATAGAAGGAATAAATGGAACCTCTTCTCTTGTCTCTAGGTAGATCTTCAAGTCAGTTTCTAATAGAAACCTGAAACCATCACGAGCCATGACAAGCACACTATCAAACCCCCTACAAATAATTCTTCCAAACATACTCACTATAAGAAATATAATCACATCCCTAGACTCCCCGAGGTCTAGTAGAGAACCCTTGAACCTAGATAAAATATCTATGTTAAGATGGTAACGATCCTCACTATAAAGAAACTCTTCACCCAACACCCATTTTAGGAGAGTGGGGACCATTTTATCGTATGTCCTAACCATTGTGGTCATCCTATCATCATCTATGTTCCCTAGGAAGAGGTCCTGGTGAAATGGGAAGGTCAATCTCACAAGTGTATCCATATCTCTTGGCTACATAAGCTAATCACTCACCCTCAACTCTTAGCATCTGCTAAATGCTTATGAAACCTTTTGAATATGTTACCCTTTTATAGAGAAGTTGACCACCTTCGTTGGAATTTTGTATTTACCCTGCAATAGAGAGAATGGCACATCATTTTTCAAAAGTAATTTTCTTATTTTCCAAGGATCGTCATCTATCTATTTCCTATAACTAAAATCCTAGCTTATTCTGCCAAAAGTCCCATTAGAGGAGATACATACTCCTTAAATTTTGAGAAAATGTAACTGCATTTAATTATGGTTTAAAATGAAAGATTATTTTTAATATCCTTGTGTACTAACATTTTTTGTCTCTTCATTATCATTAATATATATGTCATTTTAAGAAATTAGCGATATCTATTTGGATTTTTCATGCTTCTCATTTTAATACCTATACTAATGGCATTGCGATGTCCTTATTTTGTTCGCTAGATGAAAAATCAAAGAATATTTTTCTACCACCTTGGAAGCCAACCTAGAAGGATGACAAAACTGAGGTAATATTAACTCTACCAGGGCTATGGACATCTAACTGGTAGTAAGGCCATGTTAATTATTGTCAAGGCGATAACCTCATCGAGGCTATAGATGTTTGGCTAGAAATGAGGCTCTATCCCTTTGACTATGGAATGAATCTCACCTACATAATCTAGCAGACATGTGGAAACAATTTCATCATGTTATTAGAGGGAAGGATTAACTCTATGCACACACACAGTAGGTCTGCTAGTGATCTAATTTCATTTTTTGGTAGGATAATTTAATGTTGGATTAACGTTGTCTTCCCTGCAGGATATCAAATATAAATTTTTATTACGAAGTTGGGATTAAACTTCTTCACTTTTTCTCTGGCCTTGGTGTACCGTTTCCTCTATGGATGTTGGTTTTATCAATCTATCTTGTTCAATTTATGAACATGTTTTTTGGCATCTATTGGCTAACATTTCTTGTGTTTTTTTATCTCTTCTCTCTTTGTGGTTTTCTCTCACAGATGGTCCCGCTCCTTGAGCCCTATGGTTTGACCTATGTCTCAGATTTAATATCTTGGGTTTCTTTTAAAGAATATTTGATCTTCACTTTTGCATGCAATTTTTTGGCACCTCGGATAATTTTCCAACAACTCCCGAAGATTAAAAAAAATCTGACCATTGTGTCTCAAACACCTCCCATGTTCACCCTTCAGCCTTTTGACCACGCGGAGCACTTCACAATTTCAAATGATCCAATGATGTCTGACACATGTTATCTCGTCAAAGTTTCTAGCCGCTCTATAGAGAATGCACTCTCTCAAATTTCTAATAACTCACCACATGTGCTCCTGGACACCCACACTCAAACAGTCTCATTGGTACATACTTAGGGAATATTCCTTCCCATGAGGAATTCCATAGCTAAAATATTTATAGAGAGTTGTTCCCTCTACGTCATTTGGATGGGTCTGCGCAAACATGGTGTCTCAGATCAAGCAATCATTATTTTTTATTTGAGCCCAACTAGAAGGCATGCTACAATTAACCAATCAAAAGGATACATTCATTCCCAGTACAAGGAATTGATCAATCCATGCCATATTTTATGGCATGTCGATTCATCATAATAAAATTGTAATTGTTATTGATCATGTTGACCGAGTGATCTGCTATAAAACCCCAGAGGCTTTCATATTCAATGAGGCTAGATATATTGGACTCTGGTTCAATGGTGAGGAAACAAACTGTATTATTTGTAGATATTTTTCATTTTTGAGAACAAGACCCTTACCCTTTCTACTAGGGGTGCATACAGTAACGTATATTTTTTTGGGTATTCTCTCTCTCCTTGGCATGTTTTATCTTAATAAATCATGGGGACTGTGTACTCAGTTCCTTTTCCTTTTTACTAATCATTGTCTCATGTGTTGAACTCTCATAGGTGTGGTCCAGTTTTGTTATTTTTTCTATAGCCTGCTCCTCAAGAAGGAATTTTTTAGGAAGTGAGGTCTTCTCTTTCAACCCTTATTCAAACTATTTATTTCTTACTTGGCATAGTGTCAAACACCATGTCCCTTCTTAAGGAGACTTGCACTTTCTTTAAGAGTGATGTGCCCTAATCCAGACCTATTGTGTCTCCATAACTCACACCCCATTTTGTCTACTTAGCCTAATGGGGACCCCCTTTTTTCTTTTTTCTTTTGTGTCTTCGTAGAGGGGCCCTTTTGGTTAGTTTAGTATGGTTTCTATTGCATCATATTGTGGGCCTACATGATCCCTATAATTGGGCACCTAATTATCACTTTTATGGTTTCCCTTCCCTTTGTTTCTTCCTCTTTTGTTTAGCTTTTGGTTTTTTTTTTATTGTTTTTAAATCTTTTTGTCCTTTTCAAACTTTTGTAGTGTTAGGGTTATTAGATTCCTGACACCTTTGTTTTTGTTTGGAAGTCCTTTTTCAAATGTCCGCAGTGTCAGTGAACTCTGAAACCCCGATAACTCTAAAAGTTTCAAGCCTCGCCCTTCTCAACAGCTAAACTCAAGGGTATTAGGGTCCTTGGACTCTGACACCCAGAAAATGGGATTGAGGCTTGATAGCCCCGATCCCTATTTTCTTAAGCCATCATAGCTCCTTAAGGATATTAGAATTTTCAGCCTCTGAAACCACGATAGGGGTTATGGGGTCTGAAACTCTAAAGCCTACCAACTAGGCAATAGTAATTGGACATATTGGGGTTTTGCAATTCTGAAACCCCAATCAAGGATATCGGACTACGATACCTCGCAAGTCTGAAAATCTCAGTGGACTAGTATTTTAGGGTTTTGAGCCTTCACTTTTTTAGGTTTTTTCATCCTTTTTGGTTTCCTAGGGTAGTTTTCTTTTATTTCAATTATTTAAATTATCTTTTACTTTTAGTAAACGTTGCTAACAAGCATTCTCTATGAATGTATATTTTTTAGTATGACCATCATTCTACCCATGAAGTATGAATACAAGGATTACCTACTATGCCCACAAAAAGGATATACAATAAATGTTCTATGTAAAGGAAGATATGAGGGAAATAATGAATCATATCAAAGAGATACAGAGGTTTGGTTCTCAGCTTATGTATTTCCAAAAGAGCGAGCAAGCTCACTTAAAGCTCATGAAATTTCTCAATTTTGGTGAAATTGATGAAGTTATTGAAAGATTTCAAGAAGATCATCTAGATTTTCTCCCTCAACACTAAGTGTTGATTTCATATGTTTTTTGGTCTTCATTCATCTCCAAAGGGAGTTGGGCGTTCAAGATTTAGAGTCCTTGCAAACCCAAAAATGTATAAAATCATGTTTTTGAGCAACAATCAATTTTTTTGGGACTGTGGATTGCATGGTATGGGTCATTTTTGTTAGAGTAGTCTAGTATAGCTAATAATTAAATCATTTAATTATTAGTCTATCTACTCTTTGCTTAAGTTATACTTAGGCAGCTTTCTATTTCTTTAGGGTTTCCCTTTTAGGGTTTCGGTATCCTTTTATAAGGACTCACCGCTTTGTATTTCATAAGGAGATTGTAATCTATTCAATTGTTGATAATATAGAAGCTTTTTCTGTCAACATAGATTTCCAATCTTTGGCTTTTTGGCCTCCATAGTCTCCTCCTGTCTTCTGTCTTTGCTTCTTCCTTGTGATAGGTTTGCATGCAGGTGATCTTGGGAGATTACCTCTCAGCCTAATCCCAACATGGTATCAGAGCTCTCCTGTTGTTCGCTATTTGAGTTTTGTTGAAGCACAGAGGGTTTCAGAGGTTGTACAGGAGGTTTTGTGTGGATTTAGGGGGGACCTTTGTTTTTGGTCACTTTGGGCCCAAACGGACATTACCGTTACGCTCAGAGCACCCAAAAACCCTAGAATCCATATAAAGTTTGTCCATTTTGGACAACTTGGCCCTGAGGCAAAAAAAATTTGGTTTCCAGTGCCGTACGGGCACAGAAACCGAGAAAAAAATAAAAATAAAAAAATAAAAAAATCCATTTTTTCATGGATTTTGAGTGCGCGCAGTGGTTTTAGTAAAGCGCCACCGCCGGGCCGCCACCGCACCACCACCTCTGGTTGCGAGCGGCTCCGGCAGCGGCCCCAGCAGCGGCTTCTCAGTCCGCACTCTGCGGCATCTCCGCCCACCTCAGCAGCTCCGCCACCTGCGCCTGCCTCCCGGGCTCCACCACCCCTGTAGCCCACTCCGCGCTTTGCTCTGCCACCGCCGCGCTCTGCGGCCCCCGCCGCCCCCGCGGCCCCCGCCTCCCGGCCCGCCGCTCCACGGCCCCCCGCCACCGGCCCGCCGCTCCGCCCGGCCCCCGCCACCGGCGGCCTTTTTGGCTAGCCCCCGCAAGATTTTTTCCTCAAGCGGACGATCATATGAATGACCAGGGGCTACGGCCCAGCCCCCTGCATGTGCCATGCGCCCGGGGGCCCAAATTTTTTCAGCCCCAGGGGCTTAAGTTTGTTTTTTAGGGCCTTTCTGACCCACCTGGACATTTTTCACTCTATCTTGAGCATCCGGGGGTCTTTTTCTGACTTCCATATACCATCGGAAAGCTCTTTCTAAGAACTTTCCGATGATGGAGGTTAGGGTTTTGGGTTCTGCCATTTCGATAGCATTTTTTCTGTTGAAGTCTGATGTCTGGTTTTGCCTTCCGAGAGTCATATCTAGCTCATTCGGACTCTATTTTTGGAAAATGAGATATCATCGAAAAGCTGGTTCAGTGAACTATTCAGTGGCAGAGGTATTTTTTCCAAATTTTTCTCCAGGTTTTCTCTCCTCTGAGTTTGGCAGTTTATGCACTCTGGTGGATTGCTTGGTTCTACAGGTCCTGGGATCTCTTCTACTGTACTTCTGGTTCACTCTTCTTTCTGAATTCTGAGCATTGTATGCTTCTTCTGTTGTATTCTTTTTATGTAAATGCACTAAGATAAAGTGCCTACTTCTGTATATCTGGGATCTTGTACACCTTCTATGTTTTTGTACTCGCACTCTGTTATAAAGTGTCATGGGGGGTTATGATGTTTATGCTATTTTAGGCGCATCCACCTTTGTCAAGTGAGCGTACCTTCCATGACATTAGCCCATGCTATGTGTCGATGACACCGCCCTTTATCCTATTTTGGTACTTCTGTTGCACTGTTGGTGTTCCTGGTTCTTCTTCTGCAGATGTTTCTGGCATTGCATTTTAGTGTTCTTGTCACCTCTCCCAGTTCAACATTATGGGGGGGTTCACCTATTGGTTCTATTGCTTCCTGGTTTGATTGATCAGCTCTTCAGACATTATCTTCTCTACCTAGTCATGCACTTCAGTGGGGGTTCCAGCAGTCTCTTCTGACAGAGTTTTCAGCTTCATGCTTCGGAGATGCTTCTTGCTCATTCTTGTTCCTTTCTCTAGGACACCTTTTTCCCTAGATTGAAGGCTCAGTTTCCTTCATCTAGTTTGCTTTCTTGTTTTGGGTACCTGATCAGGCCTTGTTGCCGGGACCCATCTTTCCTGCTTTCTGCAGTAGTTTAGCTATTTTGCTTCTCCCTAAGTTACACTTAAGGGGGGTGTTAGAGTAGTCTAGTATAGCTAATAATTAAATCATTTAATTATTAGTCTATCTACTCTTTTCTTAAGTTATACTTAGGCAGCTTTCTATTTCTTTAGGGTTTCCCTTTTAGGGTTTCGGTATCCTTTTATAAGGACTCACCGCTTTGTATTTCATAAGGAGATTGTAATCTATTCAATTGTTGATAATATAGAAGCTTTTTCTGTCAACATGGATTTCCAGTCTCTGGCTTTTTGGCCTCCATAGTCTCTTCCTGTCTTCTATCTTTTCTTCTTCCTTGTGACAGGTTTGCATGCAGGTGATCTTGGGAGATTAGCTTTCAGCCTAATCCCAACAATTTTTGGATTTCAATTAGTCTTGAATCAGTTTCATAACACGGTGGCACTTTTTCCCCTCAATTTTAGGCGTTACAAATAAAGTTTGGGTCCAAAATGAAGATATTTTTTGTGAAAAATAGTGGAACTGCAGTCTTTCCCTATAAATTCATATGTGATTAGGGATTGTTTTTGCATGATTTTGATGTAATAATGGATGAAAATCTATGTCAGCATAATAACTAAAGTTTTAGGAGTGTTTTTATGTAGTTAAATTTTAGATTTATTTGTATTTTATTATTTTTGCATGGATGGAAACCCTAGTTACAAGATTCATAACTCATTAATGTAATATTTATATAAACTCTTCTCTAGAATGTAATAAGGGTTGCATCTTTAAAAATATAAAATGAATTCAATTGGTATTTCATTCATGGTGTGTTTGGCTTCCATCTATGTGAGTTTTGGAGATTTATTTTCAGAATTTAAGAACCAATTCTTCTTCTTTTTTATTGTTCCTACGAATTATTAGTGTTAATTGTAATTGAATCTACTCATCGTAATGGATGTTTGGAGAATAAATTTCTATTTGTGCTTGAGGATAATTTTTTCTCATGTGTGTGCATATATGAATGGCTTTGTGATATGATGAATTTTGAGAAATCTTCGATCTTATTGAATTCCATTGGTGATTGCATCTACTGAATATGAGTTGTCATCTATTCTGGGGCATGTTTTGTGGGTTTCCTTTATCATATCCAACATTTAATATGTGAGTTGATTCATTGATGGTTGATGTCCGTTAGGAACTTATTTTTAGTAATTTGCTTAAAATCTCTTGTTACCTTCTTCTTTTGATTTTTTTGAAATAGGGTTAAATTTAGTATTCATCTTAGGAATTATATTAGGCTACACTTCTAAATTTGCATTCATATGTTAGTTTTAAAATATGAAAAAAAAAATCAAGTTTGTTTGTTTCCAAATACAAAAGTTCAGAACTAGCAAAGGCCTCCTTGTGAACATTCACATTTATCTTCAATTGAGTCTCTACGCGTTTGTATCATGACCACTAAGAACCTTGGGAGTAACCTTGTTACTCTTTCAAGATGGGAATATGTATCACTTATTCCTAACTGTTACATCATGTAAAAATGACATTCAACAGAATTCGTGCTAGAAGGAGGGTCAAACAAGAAGTTTTCATGAGATTCTTTTAAATGCACACTTGAATGAGTTATATCTTGGGGAGATTTATGTTCAATGGGTAGTCAATCCTTTATTTATACTAGGAGGTGTCCATGATATTCCTTTACATGTGCACAATTGGCTTCCTTTTTTATTCCCCAATAATGGACAACATGTTATGAATCATGTAAGGATTTGCAAGGATCTAATGCTTTTTCTTATAATTGAACATGAAGATGTTATTGCAATCTATTTGTTAGAACGTTTCAAGGTGTAGCACTTCAATGGTATGTGATACTTCCATCCAATTCTATTTTCCCATGGGTTGAATTAGAAAAGTTATTGTTAATTCAATTTAATCCCAATGTGAGTGCACAAGATTCATTGTTTTATTTTTCTACTATGAGAAGGACACCTCAAGATTCTATTACCCAATGTAATCATTGGTTTCTTCTCATGTATCAAAGGGTTCAAGATTCAAAAAGGATGGTGCATGATTTAATGTTAAAAGAACATTATTTATGGTGTTTGGGTGTCTCATTTGTGAGAACAATTAGATCTTTTGGTGAGATTACTACCTTGTATGATACATTCAGCAAGGCTCTTTTATTGACACAATGTGGATGTGACACTACAAATGGCACAAATAATCTAGATGGAAGTCATAATATACAATTTACTGAATGTTTCCAACCATTTCAGCTCTATGTCAATCCAATCAACATATCAAATCAGCTACAATCATTGCATTCAATCAATTACAACATGCTTGATCTTCAAATTATGCAATAAGCCAATAAAAGGAATGAAATTGGACCCTTTCAAGATCATATTTGGAGACAAAATGTCCATGCTACAACCTTGGACACAAGTATTTTGCCTCACAATGATGATCTTTTGATGGTATTGTCATATTCTAGTTATACTTGAGTGCTCAGTGCATCAAATCATGATGATATTCCATATGGAAATCATGCCAGTCAGACATATGAGCATGATAAGGTGTGCAAAAATAAAGATGAAATGGGAATAAAAGATTATTGAAATCAAGAACTCAAGTTACCAGATTATTTTCCACAAAAATTAGTCATAGTGTATCAAGAAATGATAGCCAAATCCAAGAGAATGAGGCATAATCAATGTTGCCCCAGAAATATTATTGTGAATGATCAACAAGTGAGGAATCTTTGACTGTTAGTAATAACTGAGAGGGGGAGTGAATTGGTGGCCTCAAAATTTTATCCTTCAAAACATTTAACCACCAATCAAATAAACCTCATATTATTAAGTCCCTACAAGATACATGCCATGAAATACTTATAATGATTTAACTATCTATCAGTTTTCCTTGTCTGTCCTTATTCTCCTTCATTATCAATAAGTAGTATAACTATTTACCGAAACTCAATAAATAAGAAGAGTATATTGATCAACCCAGTGTTAACTATGTCAGATACAAAACAATAAAGAAATGAATCATACACACATAACACATGAATTTTTAATTTGGAAACCCTGTTAAGAGAAAAACTACTGGGACCGGTACCCCAAATTTTCACTCTTTTGAAGTGAGCCCTGTTAGGAGCCAACCATGTTAAAGGTTACAAACATACTGTTAAGTGCAACCTTATTAGAGGATTTTATACATATAGGTTGTCACTTAGTATCGGGAATCTATTTCTACCATCCTTGAATCAACCTCCTTCTTAGAATATCAATAGGTATCGGGAAAGTCCAATGTTACTTTCATGAATCAACCTTTTTGGCACTCCTTGGGATATACCTCAATATATAAAAGACTGTTAAGTCCTGCTCTATTAAGAGACTTGATGCTTCAATGGTTAAACTAAAACACTATGACCTATTTCTAATGCAACTTTGAAATGCAAATTTTTAGATCTATTTAAGTACATTACCTCTCTGATTAATGTATCAATTCAATTCTTTGTGCTCCACACTTTCTGATTTGTGATGTTGTGCTTCATTGTTCGTTGGTGTCTATAGAATTATTTAGCTCTACTTCAGCTTGATTGATCGGGACTGTATGAAGTTATTCTTCATCAATTTCTCTTCAACATCCTCTTTCTATTCACTCCCCTTAATCCCTTTTGTAAATGAATTAAGCGTGTCTCGTATATAGACATGATATTCACTATTTCTTAATTCATGATTCTTGGTGTGAAAAATAATCCAGCCAATTTTATTTAAAGCATAACTCCTGATTTATCTCATAGTTATCTTCTTGCCAACTGTACAAATCTTCTTTAAATCAATCACTTAACTTTGGTCAAATAAAACAAAGAAAACAACTAGTTAAGTCTATCTTTAGCTCTTGCCAGGTAGATATTTTGTCATTTTCTGAACTCTCTATTCCTCCAGTCATCTCTGTAGTTAGTTGTCGGTGACAACTGACAGTTCTGTCGGCGTGACTCCAGTTAGCTTCAGGATCTCCGTCCGTTGGGCATCACTGGATTTTTACTCATCAGGCAACTCTATTTTTCATCTCATCAGGCATCCTGTGGTTTTTCTTTGTTGGGCAATACTGTCTTCTGCTCGTCGGGTATCACTGTGACTTTTCTTCTTTTCCTTTACTAATGGTGTGCACTCCATCGGTGTTGTCTGTCACTTAGTGAATACTTGACTTTTATGCATTGTTGAAAGCATAACCTTTGTTCCATTGATTCTCTAAAGTCTTTGGCATTATGTACATGACCATTCAGATGATATCAAGTTGACATCAATGACAATACAAACCATTAACTGATTTAATGCCTTGCATTATCTTCAACTTAACATTATCAAACATTCAATCAGTTACATGTCATCAATCTCTCCCTTTGGCATTGATGGCAACATACTATATTATTACACTATACTATTTCTAATACAATATGAAATACAATAGTTGAGATTCATCAAACTACCAATCTTTTTGTTCTGATAACTGATAAATGTCTTATCTCCGGTAAGATTTGTTTTAGCTTAGATTTGATTCTTACAGCTCTTTGTCTTCTATGTTGAGTCCTCTTCTTGTGTCAATTTCTCTCCTTTGACTGTTCTCTCTTTTGTGATGTCTTTTTCTCTTTTCAGCAACTCTCCCTTTGTGTAATCTTTTATACAACTTTCTCTCCCTTAGGATATAATCTCTCCTTGTTGGAGTAATCTGATAATGGATAATCTCTCTCCCTTTTTCAAAAGAATGTGATAATATGGATAATATCTCTCCCTTTGACAATAATGCCAAACAAATATCTCACAGATATTTGACATTCATGTCCAACAATATTTTCTCTCTATCCATAATATATTCCTTGAATTTCCCTTATCCATTAGCAATACAACAATATGCTCTGGTGCTCAGTTCTGGTATATACCTATCTGTATATAGATGTATCTTTGAAGTTCATCTCTTTTCTTGCATCAACATGAATGATATTCTGATAATATGTAGGCTGCTGCAGCCTTCAGTCATATTACTGACTGGTAGACAAGGGTTTGACCCCTAATCTCTTTCTTAAGTACTCAAATGTATCCTTGGGCAGTGGCTTGGTGAAGATATAATCTAATTGTTCTTTTGATTGCACATACTCAAGTATCACCTCTTTTTCTTGAACTTGTTCTCTCAAATAATGATACTTGATGGCGATGTGTTTATTCTTTGCATGCATGACTGGATTCTTGGAAATTTTTATTGCACTGGTGTTATCACAATGTATAATTACTGGTTCTGAGATCTTCATATGCATACCTTCTAGCAACTATTTGATCCATGCAATATTTGAGCAATTTTCAGCAGCAACAACATACTATGCTTCTGCAGTAGACTATGAGATGCATCCTTGCTTCTTTCTAATCCATGTGACAAGTCTGTCACCCATAAATAATGCTCCTCCATTTGTGCTCTTCTGGTCATCAAGATTTCAAGCCCAATCAGCATCGGTAAACACCTTAAGTTCAAATTTTCCTTCTCTTCTATACCATAAGCCAAATTCCTCAATGTTCTTCAGATATCTTAGAATTATTTTCACAATAGTCATATGTGATTCCCTGGGGTTAGCAAAAAATCTAGAAACAATTCCTACTGCATGTGCAATATCTAGTCTAGTGTGTACAACATACCTGAGTTTTCCAATCATTGATCTGTACAAAGTCTGATTTACCTCTTTTGTCTTGTCCTCCTTTGTTAACTTACATTTAGTATCCATTGGTGTTCCAACTGGTTTGGAATCTTCCATCTTGAATATTTTTAGGACCTCTTTGATGTATTTGGACTATGTAATGAAAATACCTTCACTTTGTTGAATGATCTGTAGATCGAGAAAGAACTTGATCTCTCCAAACATAGACATCTCAAACTCTTTGCTCATCTCATTAGCAAATGATTTGCATAGCATATCATTGCCTCCAAATATGATGTCATCGACAAATATTTCAGAAATCAAAGTGTTAGCATTAGTATCTTCCTTCAAATAAAGATTATTGTTTTCACTAGTCCTTAAAAATCCAATACTTATTAGATAGGAATGAAGTCATTCATACCAAGCTCTAGGAGCTTGTTTCAATCCATACAAGCCTTTTTGAAGTCTACATACCATGTTTCTCTTGTCTGGATCGACAAACCCTTCTGGTTGCTCAATGTATACCTCTTCTTCAAGTATTCCATTTAGGAATGTTGACTTAACATCCATTTGATATACTTTGAATCCTTTGAATGCAGCATAAGGAAGTAGTATTCTTACTCCTAGCCTAGAAATAGGTGAAAAGGTCTCTCCATAGTCTATACCTTCTTCTTGTGCATACCCCTTGCATACTAGTCTTGCTTTGTTTCTTTTGACTTCTCCATTCTCGTTCAGCTTATTCCTGAATATTCATTTTGTACCAATGACATTCTTGTCATTTGGTCTTGGCGCAAGTGACCATGTCTTGTTCTTCTCAATCTTTTCAATCTCATCATTCATAGAACTTATCCATTCCTCATTGTCTAGTGTTGCATTGACAGATTTTGGCTCAAACTCACAAATTAAACAATTCAAGGTTAAAGACATACTTCTTGTTCTTGTACCATCTTTCTTATCTCCTATGATCTGGATCTTTGGATGGTTCCTTCTTATATATCTTGCAAGTATAGGTAAAGCTCTTTGTGTATCAACTTGATCATTATTTTGATCTTCATTATGTTCTTCATCACCTTGCACATTATTTTGATTATTATCCGGACCATCAGTAGCAGCAGTCTGACCGTCGATTGCAACATTCTGTTGTTTTGTAATTAAGCATTGTTTCTCGGGTAGAGTGTTGGGTTCTTCACAGTATACAAACTTGTTGTAGTCCTCTAGTTCTTTTGTTCTTTCTAGCTCATTCTTTTCTGCAAATTCATCTATCTTTACATTTGCACTTTCAACAATTTTTTTAGAAGCCTTGATGAGACATTATAGGCTTTTCTCTTAGTGGAATACCCCAGAAAAATACCTTCATCACTCTTGGTGTCAATATTTCCATTTCTATCATCCTTTAAGACATAACATTGACTACCAAATATTTTGAAGTAACTTACATTAGGTGTTTTACCGTACCATAGCTCATAAGGTGTCTTCTTTGTGTCTTTCTTCAATTGTACTCTGTTTAGTGTGTAGATAGCAGTACTGACAGCCTCCCTCCAGAAGATTTAGGTGATGCCTTTCTCTATCATCAGTGTTCTAGCACAATCAACCATTGATTTGTTCCTTCTCTCAGCAATCCCATTTTGTTGTGGTGTTCTTGGTGCAGAAACCTGTCTTTTTATACCATGCTCATTACAGAATTTGGTGAATTCATCTAATATAAATTCTCCTCCTCTATCTAACCTCAAGCATTTCAAATCCTTACCACTTTGTTTTTCTACCATAGCCTTATGCCATTTAAACATCTTGAATGCTTCAGATTTATCTTTTAGAAACATGATTGTCATCATTCTAGAGTAATCATCAACAAAGAGAATAAAATATATATATCCATAATAAAAATTTGTCCACATTGGTCCGCATAAATCAGTATGGACTAATTCTAGAATGTCATCAGATGTATGGATTTTAATTTTAAAACTAGACTTAGTCATTTTACCTTTTTGACAATTCTTACACATGATGTTGTCTGGCTTTGTCATTGTCGGTAATCCTCTTACATTTCTCCTTCTTATTTTCATCATGTTGTCAAAATTCACATGACACAATATTTTGTGCCACAACCATATGTCTTCATTTCTAGTCATTAAGCAAGTGGTGCTAGTATCATTTAGATAGAATAAGTTACCTTTAGTCTGTTCACTGGTACCAGTTAGTTTTCTTGATTCATTGAAGATCTTTGCCTTCTTATTCTCAAATGCTACTCTGTGACCTGAATTATTCAGCTGAGAAACACTCAACATATTATAATTCAATCCTTTTACCCAGTAAGCATTTTTCACATTTAATCAGGTTATTTAGCATTATAGTTCCTCTACCTTCAACTGGACAATGTGTATCATTACCCATTCTTACTGTTCCACCATTATAATACTCAAAAGTGTTAAACTTTTCTTTATCACCGGTCATGTGGTCAGTGCAGCCACTATCTATAATCCAGATGTCATTCTTTCTAACCTTAGATATGAGTGCAGTTTCAACATACCTTTCATCTTCATCTGAATCATCCTTCACAGCTACAAATACCATCTCGATGTCTTCATCAGGTTCAATGTCAGTATCTTCATCTTTGCAAACAGCTAGGTAGCTAGCCTTCTTTCCTTTGTCCTTGTAGTCTTGAGTATCTCTTCTTTCTGATTTCCAGTAACCTCTCTAATATTTTTTATCACCTCTGTTAGATTTATTTTCAAAAGATCTGTCATTACTTTTGTCATCTTTTCTTATGTTAGGACATCTTGTAGCAAAGTGTCCAATCTCTTTACAATTAAAGCATACAAGTGGTAATTTGCCTTTGTATTTACCTTTGCCTCTCTGCGTTCTTCTATCCATAAGTGCTTCTATTTCATCTATATCTTCTTCTTCACTTTCACTTTCACTATCTCTTCTAGATGTGTGTCTATGACTTGATTTGCTTATTCTTATAGAAGACTTAAATGCAGACTCTAAGTTTGGTAAGACACTATTATCAAAGTTATTCATCTCAAATGAAATTAGTCTACCAATGAAACTATCAAGAGTAACTGTATTGTTTGCTACTGCTCTCATTTATTGAATGGCAGAAACTCTAATAGCATATACAAGTAGTAAGGCTCTTAATATTTTACTTACCACTGTCTCCTCTTCAAGTGTACCTCCAACTCCTCGTATAGCATTGACTACTTTTATTCTTGTGTTGTACTGTGTGATGTTTTCTCCTTCTTTCATTCTGAGATTGTCAAATTTTCCTCTAAGGATTTCTACCTTGGCTCTCAAAACATTTGTTTCACCTCCATGTACAAGCTTCAGTTTGTCCCACATCTTCTTTGCAATTTTGCAATCCTTGACATCTTCAAATTCAGCATCAGAGAGTGAGAAAGAAAGCTCTATAACCATGCAGTTGTGTTCATGCTTCTCTCTCAATTGATCTACTGTGAATACTCCTGTAGGCAACACATATTCAATATCTAGGAATTGAGTAACATCATTACCAATACCTGATAAGTGGAGTCTTATCCTACTTTTTCATGAAGCAAAGTTGTCTTTCACTAGTAGAAATTGGCAAATATATGACTAAGTGACTAAAAATTTTAGTCACATGACTAAAAGTTTTAGTCACATGACCAAAACTGATCATATTTAGAAAATAAATGACTAAGTAAGTGACCAAT